>DWLR01005827.1:0-10596 GCA_018246295.1 Papilio alexanor hazarajatica
ATATATATATATATATATATATATGATAATGATAAATAATTACGTTATTTAAAAATGAGGATATTTATTATCTTTCCGTCATTGATACATCGAGCCAAATTTAATTCCTAATCACTTTGAAGTGACCGAATTAGGGAACAGAAAGTTAATCAAGCACCTGCATAACTATAAACGGAGTACTATCCTCACTTTTGGAGATTCCACAACGCAAGCTCGAAGTCAAGATTTATTCTCAAAAATATCGGCATAAAACGAAACGCCCGATGTCGGTCTATGAAAACATTCCATTAACACTCTAAATCACATCTTCGACTGTAAAGCCCTAGATGATGATTATAATCATCTTGCACCTTATACATTTATATCAAGTTTTTAAGGAAAATAAAAAACACAAAAACACACATACATCACATACACACACCACATACACTCAAACCATAATAATTGTTAACTTATTTAAAAACTGTCACCAAATACATATATAAAAATCTGCGTCTAACCGTGCTGCGTTAATAAATCACGTCACATACAAGTAATGTAATTCATAATAATTTAGATTAAGAAATCGAAATATATTATTAGCTTAAGAATTCGCAATAAGATGCGACATACTATTTAGGTATAAAAAGTTGTGATCTGTTTTTTGGACTACTTTTTCATGAAGATTTGATGTGTACATATAATTAATTGTACTTGTCTTCAGTAGTGCAATATTTTGTAAATCTGATCAATTTATTTCAAAGAAAGGGTAATACCACATGCAATTCTCACCGATCTTGTGTCGTTATATTATCCGAAAGTGTGTGTATTATTCTTTCTAAAAGAATTAGTTTTTGTTTTTAAAGTTAAATAAGATCTAAAATTGGATCTAAATAAGCTTTTTGGAGCTTGAGCTCCAGATGTTAATACATCCATTCACATCTAATGAGAAATTAGAAGTAATTCTGGCAAAGTTAAGTGAAATGTAAGTCCAAACTGATTGGTGATTCTAATGTCTGAGTTCGAGATGTCATTAAGTATGCAAGTAAAGACACTAAAACACTTCTGATAGAAGGATGAATATAAATGAAAAAAAGAAAGCATGGTTGGATTTAGAGAAACGTTTCTGTCTTGATGTTTGAGGGAGAGATAGAGAAAGAAAGAAAGGTCAAGAGTGAAAGAGTTATCAGGAATAAAAGGCAAGGACGTAATAAGTAGGTAGGTTTTTTTATTATGGTTGGATTTAGAGAAAAGTTTCTGTCTTGATGTTTGAGGGAGAGATAGAGAGAAAGAAAGGTAAAGAGTGAAAGAGTTATCAAGAATAAAAGGAAAGGACGTAATAAGTAGGTATGTTTTTTTTAGACGATTATCCAGGAAACTAAATTATAGTCAATTGTTATCGAGTCACGTTTGACAAATATCTGCATGATAAAAGTATGGATTAAAACAATACTTAGTTTTTTTTTTGGAGTAACTGACGACATTAATATAGGATAGATCACAATAGAAAAAAATTACGTTAATTTAGATACAATGTTGCGATTATTATCAACCCCAGAAGATCTAGCCTAAGTGTCTACATGTCTACATAACCGGATACTAGCGTAGATGTTTGAATATGAAACATGGGGTATGTACTAAAAAGACTAATCTCTGACTATCTTTCCGGGTACTAGGCGTGAGTGTATTTGTATATTATTCATTTCTGTTCACGTTCATTACATTCAAACGGCTTCTAAATAGTCTCGATAAATGAATGCTCCTAAAGATAATCGTATTTATATATCGTTTATACAATGCAGTGCATTGCTTAATTCTATAAGAATTTTCACATCGGTCTTGTGTTTACCTCCTAATAGTAATAGGATATATTGAAAAGCGGTGGCCTTACATCTTAAAAATCTACTCACATAAATACAATTTACAATGCAATCATTTAAGGTATTTTTTGTTGATCAATCGATCAATTTTTAGGAATCATGAGGGCTTAAATTACAAATATCGTTTAAGCGAACCATTAAATGTATAAATCACATACTTGCAGTCATTTATCTTGTCCATATTGTACATATGTAATATATGCATGCATACTCTTTTCTCATTGGAGGATACTATTTATCAGTAATGAGATTTCATGAAAATAATTTTGCTTGTTTGTTAAAATATCAATACGGTTTTTTTATACAGTTTTGTGTATGTTTTCGTATTTATTTGTTAAACTTTTTAAACCAAAGATTATATCATGTTTAATTTAATATTCTTAGCCGCAATTTGTTTATATATTGTGGGTATTGTTTTTTTTTACATATATTGATGCTTTAGTCTAGTTGTCTATATATAATTTAAATAATAAAGTATTCGCTTTTACATACTTTTAACATTATTTTAATTTTTATTCAATTTTTTTTGTGTGTAAGTGCTTTCTAGTTTTAGATAATGTTAAAGAACATGAGATAATTTGTTGACAGATGTTAACTAAATGAATTAATGTCATTCTGACAGCGTGTGTCAGAATGACATTAATTCGCTTAGTTTTTAGTTGTTATGTAATATACTATTTTCAACACATTATTTACGAACTTCATTGTGAACTTTAAATTTGATTATTTACATGTTTAATTATCATTTCTTAAACATGACATGACAGAATATCTAACTTTATACAATAAACATAAGCGTTTGTGTCGCTTTATATTTATTATCTTACTACTATATAAATATTGCACATCAGTCATAATACAATACAGGAATTGATTTTTTCGAAGTCTTTATAAATCAGAAGCATTGTGGAATAATTTCGTTTTAAAATAGACTTAACCGAAATAGTCAATGATAAGAAACTCCGACTATAATTGTATCCAATACCAAGCACTAATGCGCACATGAGTACAAATAGAATTCTTGCCAATGTAGAATTACTTAATGATTATCATACATGCACTCAACGACTATTTTACCCAAGCATAATGTAAACCGTATTGATCATACATTAGTTGCGTTATTCCTAACCACGATCTTCTATCAAAACTTTTACTTGTGTTCTTCAAGTGTTGTCAGATTTGAAATATGATAGTGTACATTTTTATAAATTGCAATTTATATTGTTAAAAAGAACAGGCGAGGAATAAGTTATGTTTTCGTCTATCTCCCAAGTGACGAATATTATAATTCTAACGTCATCCCGCACATAGTAACATCTTACTCTGAAAACAAAAAAGTATAATTACTTTTCTGAGATTTTATTATACAATATAAAGTCGATAAACTATCAGAAAATGTCAAAGCAACATTGTAGGAGACCTCAGTAATAATTTAAATGAAGCTTTTAAGCTCGTGATAAATTTAATAATTATAAATTTGATTAACTCATGCATTTATTATTACGCCTTACATTAAAAGTAATATTAGTAGTGGTGGAAAAATTGTTTTTAATAGCTCAATACTATGCACAACCCTAGCGTGTATCAAATTTCATTGATTCCTTAATTTGAACGTAACATACTCGGTTTATCTACATCAAGGATCGACATGTTGTTTACAGCAAGATTCGGATACACTTGAAAAAATTATCAGTCTAAAAAACATTAGATTAACTATAGGTCAGCATCATCACAAGAAAGAGAGAGAGACCTTCGCCGTCTCACGCTAATGATGCGGATTGATTGAAATATTCGCTGTCCCACTCTACTGTCTCACTCCCACAAATGTATGGTATATGGTGTATACTTTGAAAGTTTAATTTTATGAAAAAAATATTTAAATATAAATATACAAGTGTAATAACAACATTTGTCGTTCCGAGTTTAGACCTTTCGCGTTCCGTCGGTAGCTGACCCTTGGTCTAAAATTTAGACAGTGATTCCCAACCGATTTTGGGCCATGCCCCATCTAGGCATTTCTAAAATCGTGATGACCCCTCTCGTGATATTTAAACTTTGTTATTCAAAATTTTACGGTTATTTACCTGAAGGTAGCTTAAAAGGCTATTGAGTTGGTATATAAACAAGCTTCCAAAGAATGAGTCATCCATGAAAGAGAAAAATGAAACAACATCCACAGACTCACTAGAAAGTAATTAACTGTTAATAACTCCTTCTCGAATTACCCATAGTCTTTGGTATAGTTAGCCGAAGGGTACACGTCCTGCCTATGATCCACCAAAATATTGCCATGCCCCACCGGTGGGGCCTGCGCCCCACGTTGGGAATGACGGGTCTAAATCATCACATATATTCAAAAAGTATCATTGAAGGACTTCTACACATGCTTGCTCACAAATTGCTACACAATTATTTTTATAAACCTATACACATTATGATATCCAATTAACAAATGCCATTAAACACTTGGGAGATCAAAAAGGTCAGTCGTGATGTCATGTTAAAACGTACAGTGTGTCAATATGAACTGCGGGCATAGTAACCACTATATTTTTTCTAGCATATTTATAATGTTAGCTTAGGATTTAGCAGTAATTTGCAGTCGAGTATAAACATAACACAGCTTACTTGTGTTATATATCTAATTTTAGATAACGGTTGTATATGGAATGACGTAACGAAATCTAATGACAAACATCGGGTTATGAAATTAAAACTATTCACAGATACATTTTTATACAGATTTACATCAGGCTATGTTGTGTCTTTTAAATACGATACTCGATAGAGTTTTGTATAAGAACATTTCCAATATAAAATCTTAAATAAATGTAACGTGGCCTTTGTAAATTTTGTCAATGCGTTTGAAAAGATACAACGATGCGTTGTTTGTGAATAGTTTATTTACTAATTAATTACTTAATCGAGGCTGTGGGTGAACCGAATAGACATAGATATATAAATTGATTTGTAATTTGATTGTGTATTGTGATCGTAATAGGTAAGACGGCTTGTGAGGTAACAGCTCTCTCGCCTAATCGTATATAATGCACCGACGCGTACAAAATCATGTTCTTTCTCGTGATAAGATCGATCTAGATTTTAATGAAATTGTCATATAAGTTTTCCGATCTTTAAAATATTTAGATATGGTCTTATAAATAAAGTAGAGATGAAATACCAATAAAATTATTCATTGTAAAAGTCATCCCGTTAGTTTGTCAATTTGATGTGTAACTCGGTATGTAGGGAGTTTATTGGTGTGCTTATTGTGAATAGTTATTTTGTGTTTTAAAATTTCTATTACACTCTTAAAAAATAATAAAAAAAAAGTACAGATAATTAGGCTATGGGAAAAATATACAAAAAATAAACAAAAATACCTGTAACCTAAAAGTCTCACTCTTTGAGATGCTTTAAAATGTATCATAATAATTTTTTGTTTTAATAATTTACATCGTTATTGTGCGTTAATTGATATTTCACCCGCATTTTGGGTTAAAAAAAATGTCTAATAATGTCGCTTATGTCAAAACTTAAACGAATAGTGTCGTCCTTATTGAGTATAGAAATAATCTTACATATCGTTGAATAATTACTTCTGTAGTTTAGCGACCAAACCCAATCGCCGTCGTTTCCCGATCCATTTTTATATATTAAAAATTTGATACGTAAAATGGATCGGGATCGTTTATTGGGTTTGGTCGTAGGCGAACAAGCATTATAGATGGTGAAATACTTTTTACCATAGTGGAAAACGTATATAGATAATTCATAGTGAAATTCTGCGTAACAATTAACATTATTGTAACGCACAATATCACATACGCATAATACCGCGTTTCCTGTAATTATATAACAAATTAATGGGATATCTCTTAAACGTAAGGGCTAATGAAATGTATATTATAGGTTACCGTTATCGTATATGAAAATTTTTAGTGTATAGTCGTATATAGCATGTTCTATTGCCTCACTTAAATTCACATTGCTCCAGACACCAAGCATGACGCAACTGTGACCATTACTATAAGGTAGGCAACTGAACGCACTGAGGCGCACTTGATGCATTTGTATAACCAAAATTTGTAGAAATACTAATCTAAGCTTGCTTGTAGTGGAACTCATAGATTTAAATTGACAATTTTTTTGTACGATGTTATTAGGTTCAAAGAAATATCTTAGAATATATATATATATATATATATATAAACTTGATTTAAATCTATGAACGACTGTCACAATATGATAAGCGGAGTTTCCAATGACTGAATAGATACTGTATTGTAGTTCGCATATGTAGTGCTTTGAACAAACACTTCTTTATAGTTAATAGTAATCATCCTAAACTAGACACACATGATTGCCCTGTAGTTTGAAAATACACATCACAACACACAGACAAACGTAATTTGGTCACGTTATACCAAACAAAGACTTGTACAATAATAAATTTTAAATGTAACTATTTATTAGTTGTAATAGATTGGGATTTATATTTCATTTGTAAACTTTATGTGGCAATCTTGATCAATTATTTTCAATCTCCGATGTGAATATGAATGATTTGTTGCAAGTATGATTTGTTTATTAGTGATCACCTTTGGATTGGTATCAACTTATTATAAATATAAAAAATAATAAATGAAAAAAAAAACTCTCCGCTTTTGCCTAAATATTGATATTGAACATACCAGTGTTGTAATAAAAAAATTCAAAAAGTATAAAGGAAGGAAATAATGACGTCAGAAATATTTCACTCCTTTACCCGCGATAAACTATAAGATGTTTAAGTCGCTCAATTTGAATGCAATATTAAGAAAATGGAACTAGTCGTGTTTTTTGAACGTTCGATGGGACAATGGATGTGATGGAAATAAAACACTGAGCGACTATTCGCTCCAAGAGTTTTTAAATTTGACTGGATCTTGGTCATCAATCTTAATTAGCCAATTTCGCAAACTGGTAATAAAATAAAACAAAAAAAAAACAATAATCCCGTCTGAATGTAACCCTATGTCACTCCGGGGTAAAGTACGAATCGAATTGTCATTCGATTCCTCACTCTCCAAAATCGGCCAAGCCGTTTAGACTATATAGGTCACAATGGAATGGACATACATACATACCAGTGAAATAAATTACCCTCCGGTCAGTCGGGTAATATTTTTAGAAATAGTATGAGTTGTTCCATTGTAAATAAGAATACAACACCAGAATATTAAAAAAAATATATATATCGTAAAAAAATTTTACTAATTTGAGTTTCTCTTTGTCTTATATTAGCCTAATCATATCGGAGCGTTGGTCTTTATTTATGTAGATTTTGTGTACAAATTATCTAGCTATATCTCATTTTGGAAAACAAAAACTTTACCTTTTAAGGTGAAAGATTTTATGATATTAATATTTCGTAATTTGCTTGAAACTGATTATTATTATATGCATGTTTGTTCTAAACCATGATGTAATATTTTAAAAAACAATAATTTATATTATATGCACTGACTTAACATATTTAAAAACTTTTTACGTTTAACTATCTAGTTGTTTTCTGACTTGTTTAAATATATAGTTCGTTATGTATTGAATAAAATGAAATTGCTATAATCTTTTAAATAATCGATCACAAAAAAATATACATTATAGAGTGGAATTAATAATCGCGATTGTAAAAGATCAATTTTCTAATGTATTCTAAGCATTTTATATGTCATATTGTTTGTTGCTACGCTGCTACTTTTTTTGCTGATTTTCATGTAAGCCAATGTGTTACAAACCTAGATTTATTAACCTAATTTAATTTTTTGTTTCGATTCGTAATTCGTAAATGATTGTTACATGTGTTGTAAATACCGAATATTCACTTTTGTACGACAGCATACTATCTAAATTACAGTTTTATGATTTTGTTAAGTGTTTAGAAATAAGTATTACCCAAGTAACGAAAAAAGTTCGTACATAACATGCTTTTCAACTTTCTAATCTAATATCTACCGATTTTGATTTCTAAAGACTTTCAGAATCCTAAACAAACAAAAGAAAAATGATTCAAACATTGATGGGATATTGATTTATGTTATAAATTAATATGAAATCCTTTATAATAGTGTTTATTATTTATTTATTCATAATTGTTATAGTAACTTTTTAATTGATCTTATGAAAACAGAAACTTTATTCGGATTATTAGAACATACGCCGTCAAATTAATTAATTCATCGAATTCACAATCATTCGTCTCAATTTTATTTACATAAATAGAAATCATTTTATACTAAATCATGGAACGTCTTTGTATTAATACTGTAACTATGCGCAAATGAAGCCATAGCAACAAAACGAACAAGTTTAGTTAAGTAAATTTAATTTAATTATGAAAATTTCTCAAGACACGCATTTTAAAACTTTTTAACGTTTTATAAATTTATTTATTATTTACTACTGTAACTTTAATAAAATAACTGTCGTGAATGTCTTAATATATAGATGCACATATAAGTCATTATGTTTATTGTACTATTAGCAAACGATGTGATGGATTTGTCAACTGAACAATAGGTAATACAAACACATTAAAAACATGTTTTTTCTTTTCTCATTTATGTCAGCTTTTTGTCATTCCTTACAAAATTTAACAACGAATTATCGATTAAGGTAAGCCAATGAATTAAATATACAAAGAAGCGCAAAAAGGGATGTTAACGTGTTACAATATATTTTATTTATTGAAAGTTTGGTTTAGACGTATGTTTTCGTGTATCGTGTATTTGTTGCAGATCTATTTAGTAATCATGACGATCGTTATCTAATCCAACACCTAAGAGCCCTTCTAATTTCATTAGTGTTATTCCCAAAGCACAAATTAATTTCGTATAACTTTAAGCAGGTAGTGAAAATGTATTTATTTTACTAAGGTTAAACAATATGTAACACTTTGTTAAATGAAAATAAATGAATGTTACAGTTACATCACAACGCATGTAATGCACTTTTGTAAAACTTATAAAGTAATAAGTTAGGAAATTCTGTTTTTTTATATAAAAATGAAATAAGAAAGGTTTCAAAACAAAATATTCGTCTTTTATTTAATTGCCTATTAACTTTTGATATCCCTTTACAGATGCGATAAAAAAAAGTACTTGGACAATATTATTTGGGCCTTTACTGCAAGCCTAGGATATTTAACTTTAATCTGACTGTGACACTATAAGGTACAGTGGTCTCCAGTAAATAAAAAAAAATTACGCGATCATTTCTCAGTCTAGAGCTTTAACATGGTTGTGTTTTAATAGTAAAAAAAAAAATATGGCCAAGATTACTCGCTGAAAGAAAAGCTTTGTGTTGCTGAATATTTTTCTCAACGGTTCAATAGTTGAGTATATTCAGTATAAACAAATAATGGAATCATTTCTCTTTACAATATTAATATAGCCTAGGTTAAATCTGATTTGTATCCAAAAATCCAGGCGTAGTGTTGATTGGATTAGAATGATAAATGTCATTTTCAATTTTCAACAACAATCAAAAGAGTTTCATGTGCGTATTTATCACATTAGACTTAAGGGGTCAGAAAAACGAAGGGACAAACCTCATTATCTCGTTAATAAAAACGCATAGCCTGTTGAATTGAAGCCCTAAAGTTGATGAACATGCAATGGTCACTCATATGCCTATGAAGGCGGCCATATATACTATCTTATAATAAAAGTATATCCATTTATAATTGGTATTTTATTTAGAAAAATAACTGGGTTTTATAAGGTATGATGCACCTGAAGAAAAAACACGTATAAATTTATTACATTTTTTTTTAAAACAAGTTTTGTAAATTATAATACTTTTACAATATGTCAAAAATAAAGTCACTGTACTCTGAGCCTTTAGCAGTGTGTCGATAGCCGTATCGTTGATTGTCATTTAATGAAAGAATGCCATTCGTACCGTACTCGTATAACGCTATCAAGATGTTATGAGATATACAATTTTAGGTCATCTGGACGCCCTTCACCAACTTGTCATACCAACGTGACAGGTGGTTACCGGTTATCACGAGAAAGGGGGTGGCTTAAAGAGGACGTGACAAATTGAGAGAGGTATGCTTCGATGGTTCGGGCATGTTCATATGATGAACGAAAAAGTGACAATACAAATATATGTTTCTAAAGTAACAGTGTTGGTAGGGCTCATCAAAAAAGAACAAATGTCAATCAGATTAGTAACATACTAAAAAAAATTAGATAAGGAATATCCGTAACCGATGAGTATATATTCGTAGATGTACGAATATAGATATAGAAGAAGCGGGAGAGGTGTGCCAGTATCGCGTCAAATAGAAATCCATAATCCAAGTTATGAGCATGAGTGCATATTTATTGATACGATAATGGCTTATCTAAAGATCGGGAGAATGGACTGCTGTGATACTTCGTAAGTTCAGACTGACCTTGGCTGATTTTAAACATTATTTAATGATTATGTTCAAGTTTAGATATTGACTCGTAAAATATTAGGTGTATAACTTAATTTTTACAGATTTTTAAGTAGTTTTTTTTTTAATTATAAAAAAATTATGAACAACAATCTTAAGCTTGGAAATATTGTCCATCGTGCTCTATGACCTTGCGCCATCTATCAGGTAGCATACGGATTCCGTCGCAAAAGAAACTTGCAGGCTTCGAGGCGATAAAATCATCGACGAATTTACGCACATCATCCAGCGTTTTGAACTGTTTAT
>DWLR01005828.1:0-10596 GCA_018246295.1 Papilio alexanor hazarajatica
AACTTACAACGAACTTACATGTCACCTGCGCGTCGACAGCGCACATAATAAATAAAGTTACGCAGAATGATCGAAACGGAGCAAAGAAATCATCAGCTCCGGGTCGTCTAACAACCAAACTTAACAAAACATACGATACGATGTGAACAAAACAATCAGAAATACACATCACCACGACTTAACTACTCGGCTAAACATAGCGACATCTAGGGAAAATTAATCTCTTTTTGGTAGCAATCTCACTTCACATAGCTGATCGAACGGACCTAGAACTAAACTAATTCGAGAAACGCATCGAAAATTCAAAGGAAAATCACAGTTTGGAAACGAATTAATTCACCCATCTAGTGGGCCTAACTATACCGACATATTTACAAGGCGCTCGATTCTCGGCCGCACACCGACTCGACTATTCTCGACTACATCTAAAATCAATAAATAAAGTTCGTATAACGTTCATCACTGTCCACGAGCACTAAGTCTTTGCCGCACCTCAAGGCGGGACGCCTCAAGGCAGGCAGGTCGGCCTTCAATATATGACGGAGACGGGCCGCCGCAGCTGGTCGTCGTGAGGGCTGTGCTGCGCGCCGGCGGGCGACGCGGGCGACGCCGGCGCAGCCCCGTACTGATGGAACAGCGGCGACGAGAAGGGCTTGGGCGCCGGAGACGTGTACAGCGACGAGTAGAATGATGACACCACGGCCGCCGCAGACGACGCCGTCGGCAGCTTCTCGGCAGTCGGCGCCATCAGCTTCGAGAACTGCAGATGGTCCAGCTGGTGCGGGAAGTACGGCGGCACGGCAGGGTAGGGCAGCGCGTCCAGCGGGCCCACGCCCGGCGCCGGGCCCGCGAAGTACGGCAGCGGGAAGCTGGGGAAGGCGCCAGCGCCCGGCGCGCCGCCCGCCGTCGGTGGCTTGGGCTTCCTGCGCGGCCGGTACTTATAGTCGGGGTGCTCCTTCATGTGCAGCGCGCGCAGCCGCTTCGCTTCGTCTATGAACGGCCTCTTCTGCATCTCCGTGAGCAACTTCCACTCGGCGCCGAGGCGTTTCGATATTTCCGAGTTATGCATCTTCGGGTTGTCCTTGGCGATCTGACGCCGCTGCAGACGCGACCACACCATGAACGCGTTCATGGGCCGCTTGATGTGACCCTCGGCCTGCGGGCTGGAGGCGGGCAGTGGCTGCGGCGCGCTCGGGTACTCGGGCAGCATGCCCGGGTGCATCGAGAACGCGTAAGGGTGGTGGCTTAGGGTCGACATGTTTATCGTATAAAACAGAATTCTAAAGCTCCGCTAGGGCATTAGCTGAGCAAAGCAGTGAATGAAACGCGGGGGTCAAGCGATTGTGTCGCTGCGAGGTCGGTCGGTGGACTGACGGGTGTCCGCAACGCGAACGTGGGTCTCACCGGCGCGGAGCGCGGTGGGGGGCGCGGTCGGGGGCGGCGTGGCGGTGGCCAATGAGGGACGCGCGAGTAGAGCCTTCGCCCCTCCCTGCGGTGGCCGCCGTCTCTATCGGTCACATGCTGCGTCCCGCTCACTCGCTCAGCCAGCTGTTGGGGCCTCGTCGTGCGCTCGCAACCACACCACATGCTTATAATTCGTTGTAATAGTTTTGCTTTACTTGGTATTTTGTTTCGATTTCTTCTGTTTTACACAGAATCATCAGACTTTATCATAACTCATATTCAATATTTTCTTTCAACACTTGTTTATTATTGTATTAGTAAGCAAATTTTGTATTAGTATGCAAAATAGAATTAGTATGCAATGGAAAGACTGCGCAACTTTAAACTAACAAAATTAAACTAACGTGAAATGGTCGCAGGAAGGTTCAAAATTTCTTATGTTGATGTGACGTTTTGTTTGTAATAGACACGCTTACAAAATTAAATGTATACATAGTTTTTTTAAATACGTAAATACAATTAAAATTACGTTAATAACGTAATTCTCGCCTAGTCAAATTAGATTTTGAACCTGCGGAAAACGATTTTATATCAATTACAACGCGAAACAGAATCCTTAACTAAAGCGACGACGTAAATGGCAATGTCAGTTGTAGATAGGTATAATGTAGGAAATTTCTCGGTTAAGTATATAAACCGAAATTTTCAACTAAAATGATGAAAAAAGTACCGAACACAAAAGAAAACAACTTTACTTCGTACTGTTACACAATAACACACAAAGCTATAATATATCTTAGTGAATATTTCGTAACATTATAACTACGATCAGTGCCCAAATACAGCATATTGCTACATCAAACTTTGGAGTTATTTAAGAAAAAAACTTCGTATAAAAAGCCAACGTGGTGGCCTAGTGGTTAAAGGTCTACTAGCTATGCCTCCGTTGTCTTAGACTTGATATATTCTAGAAATTATTAAAGTTTGTTTTCAACACAAGATTATGTTATACCAGTTCCTGCTGAAAAGTGTACAGAGATAGGTATCTTTACCTTTTTTTATGTGAAAAACGGTAATGTTAAGCGGTCGCCGACGCCCTAACGCCGATTTAATATTAGGTATAGAAAAACCAGGTTACCCTCAAATATAGTAACAAATAAGTTAAAAAAGAACACCATTAAAAAAAACGAAATTTAAATATTCCATTATTACAGCAGTAATATAAAATCTAAAAGAAAGGAGCTTTTTACACCAAGCTCGTGCAGTAACTGGCTAGTAGCGCCATCTAGTAACGATTGTTAACAACATACAATACAATTGGTACTATTAATTGGTATTAAATTTGTTACTTTTAATATGTTTATTAAGTGTTATTTTTAAATATATTTTATAAGGTAAATAATAAGCTTATATAAAGTTACTGGGAATAACACAGATACAGGCACAGAGTTAGTATATATTTTGGAATGAGATAATTAATACTAATTATTATAATTAATACTATTTCACATTCATGAAAGGAAGCGAATGGTTTTTATTTCCCAGTATAAGATGACAAACGAGCACGGGTTAGCCTAATATAATGATCATCAATGTCTGGCTGCTCCGGCATTTAAGTAGGTATACCATTTTGTCTTGTCAGGCCCTAAGACGTATTGGTTTGAAATTATCGAGGCAAATCAATACACAAAGTCTCTCACAAGTCCAAGCTTAAATAATGAATTGAGAGATTAAACTTTACTCAAGTCCACGTGATAAAATGTTTAGACACTCAATACTAGTTTTTGCATCATCCTCTTAAATCGAACGCAAGACACGCTACTCACCGGTCTAGTATTCTAAGTACAGCACAAATGGGTCATCATAAACATAACTACAATACGAGGTATAGGAGATTAATTAACAAACAATGCGTGTACAAAGCTTTTACGGCGGTCGGTGACACCATTGTCTTTATTTTACGAAATACTTTGCGGCCTGTCGCACAATGCGCTTTAGTAACGGGATGACCGCCATAAAAATATTAGAAACAATCATAAAGTACCTTATTCCATTATGCTTTTACTTACCAGCCTTCAAACGTCTTAGAATATCTCAAGCGATTTTCAAACTACAACTCTATTCCATACAAAATAAGGTTTAAATGTATCTTTGAACAATATTCTGCAGCGTCCCGTCTCTTTGTCCCATTGTCTCCGCGAACATCGTTTCTTAGAAACGAAACAGCTTTTACACAATATAATAAAATAATTATTCCTCTTGCCAGAGCACTATATTTCTCGTTAATGTTTTATTTCTGCGCGAGCTTGTTTGCTGTTATGGACGTTATTGTCTATGGATTTTATTGCAGTTTGATAGTTTAAAAATAATTTCATTTGCGCGCGCACTATTGTCGCGCCCGCACGCCTATTGACGTTTTAAAAAAGGAACGTGTTTGCAAACAATGCTTGTAAAAGACGTTTAAAACAAAGTAAACAAATAAAAAAACGAACGGATTTGTAACTACATAATTGTGAGAATTGTGAGAGTTCATCATAAAAACAAAGTCAACGGAAAGATTATGCCAAAATCGATACAAAAACTGATCTACTCTAAGATAAGTAAAGGAATATAGACTTTTCGCTAAACTATGTGGCGACGGGTCGAACACATTGCACGTAGAAAACATACCCGATGGATCCAAAAGCTCCTGTTGTGGCGACCAGTCATGTCGTCGCAGTGTAGGTAGGCCTCCCACAAGATGGACCAATGATCTTGTCAAGGTTGCGGCAGTGCACTTTATGAGGGCAAATAGGCAAAGAAAACATAAAGTTAGTTTCGTCCAGCAAGTTTTATGTATCGCTCGGTCCATACAAGCTGTACTCTATTCTAATCTAAAAGTATTCAACAAAAACGACATCTAATGCCATCTATCGGTTCATGTCAACAAAAAAAAAGTTTAAAGTTATTTTCAGATATGGGAATTTACATGCACAAATGCTATTTTTTGTCCTTCTTGTACATCGATATTGAAAAATAGATTTAGGTGACGCTAGTCTGAATTTAATTCAAGACATTGAAAAATCTACAAAATAATCATAAATATCTGTCTTCTTTTGGTGTCCTATGAAATATCCATCAACAAAAGTAAATACGGAAAACGCGGGAAATAAAATTATACACTTTTTTTCAATAAACGGCTTTAATTGCTTTAAAATATTGATGATGAGCTTTATATTATAGGTTTGTGAACCTTTTTAACACAATTTTTTTGCTTGCTGTATGAAAATACGCTATTTAAAAACACACCTAAAAAAAATTAGATGGTAAAAATAAAACTTTCTCTCTCTCTCTCTCTCTCATATAAATGCACACGGAAGCGCAGTCAGCATTTTGTTTTCTTAGCAAAGACAAAAGAAATAATAACTATGAGGCCTAACTAGTATATAAAATGCAGTATTTTTAAAGGCCATGAAAAGAAAGTCGCACCTAATTACTTACTTCGCGACCCCAACAATGCAGCCAGGGTCTCTCGCCGTAACAATAAAACCCGCCACTAATGTGCCGCCGTCTCGCTTACACTGCATACTTTGCGAGTGGGACAGTCGACTGAAAAGCTAGTTAGTTTTTCATCCAGCTCGCAATGAGGACAATACCGCGCCGCAGCCTTATTCGCCCTATCTTCCTATTTTAATTTACTCAAATTTCCCTTGACACCTCACCCGACATACCATTAAGGAATTCTATGTGGCCAGTAACAAAAATTATAAAAAGTTTACGTCGGTTAAAAATGCAAGTCATTCCATGTTTGGATTTTTTTTTAAATCAAAGATTTTCTTATCTTTCATCCAGTTACATATAGATTTTATTTTAGATCTATCTTTTGAAGGATGAGTAAATAAATAAATATTAATTTAATGAATTAAGAATTTACTTACTGGGAATTTTTAATACGAATTATTTAAAAACTACGGGCAAGAGCGTTTCCTAAGATTTATTTAGGAGAAAACTTATTCATAATATGTCATGTATTGAGTCAATAAAGTTAATTGTTCTATGGATTGTCACTGAATCTCTTTATAAAAATCGATAACGAATAAAGAGCGGTCGTTATTTTTTAACAATTAGATTAGAAGAAGTGTAATCTAGACTTGTATGGAGGAGACAGTTCGACTGACAGGGGTACTGTTTTTTGCGGGTATGTACATTCCAATATGACCTCCAAGAGCCTAAATAGCTTGACCAATTTTGAAGCGTGAGGTGTTCATTCAATTCCTTTTTAGTCAGTCGCGATTATTGATTTTTTTTTTTAACTAAAAGATGAATTTCTTAACGCCAGATCAACATTACTTTTAGAAGATTCATAACTTTACCTTATATTGTATTAACAATCAAAGCTTTAGTTTAATCAAGGTTTAGGAGCGCGGTTGTCGCGGTGGCGCCTGGCCCACCACTCACGAGAGACGGGCGTTTCCATTATTTTTCAGCAGAATGCTCCCCGTTAATGGTCTCCAATGATAATTCGCATTGTGACGGGAGCAGTCGCGTAGGCAATCTCTATAATGTATGCATTGTGGCCGCCGAGATTCAAACTTATGGATTTTTTTAATGATATTATCCAATTAATTCAATTACTCGACGTCGCGCTCGCATCGTATATTTTCTCGCGCGCTGGTATTTTTTTACAATTTTCCGCGTCGCTGTGTTTCAAGAATGGTTGCAAATTTTCCTTATTTACTTGTTCAAATAACTTAAATTTATTACAATGTACAAGAAACTCCGCGCTGGAAAATATTAGTAGATACGTTATTTTTTTCTTTGAGAACGACTTTCTTGTCCAAATGTTGATGGTTACCTCCTAAATTTTAATGCGTTTAGGTGACGATAGACATTAACAGGTCGCCAAAAAAATGGAACTTACTGAGAACAGCATACAAGCGCTAGTTTATTTTCACTTACGACCTTTTATCAATCTGTTATTACAAACTTATAATATTTAGCGTTGAAGCGTCTTAAGATCATCTGATCTTTTTTAATTGTCCTAGTCAATTGCCAATGTCCTAGTCTTATTAATCGACATTATCATATTTAAATTAGTAATTGCTCTTAAGTTCCTTCCGCACCGATTCGAAATTATTTAATAAATCTTTAATTCAAGACATTATTTTATTTATCAAGCATACTTCAGCTACATTTGACGTTATAACGAATAATTCTAGCATTATACTATAATAAATAAATGTATACTAAGCACAATAGATATAGATACGCATGCAAAAAACGTGGCAAATCTATTAACTGTCACAAAATAACTGTGGTTGTAAACTACCTCATATCGGGTATTGTAGAGAAAATCTGTCCCTCATCGGCATATTGTATTAATTCTATGGTAAAACAAAAGAGAACAAATCGAACAATACATTGAAAAGAATTATCTTTGTCTCCTTGTGCATCGGCAAACAAAAACAAAATAAAATAAAAGGAGCTTGGAACCGCAATAAACATCTTGTTAAGCACAATAGCAACGGTCCGTTTGTTAAGTGTTACCGTTCTCAAATTCACTGGCAAAAACAATTATTATAGTCATTTATTTGTTTCTTTTTTTTTCTTAACTGTCTTAGACCGATGAACGATGAACTGTCCACTGAAGACCGTTATTTTCTCTGAAGATTATAGTAGATCATAGTACTTCGAAGTTTTTTTTTTAATTCAGAATACCTATTCAAAAACAAATACATTCTAGGTCTATGAAATTGTGTGGTTAACATACATTATAGGTACTAGATATATCTTTAATAAAATTAATGATTTAATCAAAGTTTGAAAACGTACGTTTCTTGATTTTGACCTAAAACCGATTTTGATTTTTATTAAATGTAGGAGACACCTTCCAAAAGCTGTTTAGCGAATAGTCGATGTTGCTCCGCTGATCTCAAACAACCTAGCGACCAGCATATTAACGAGAAGATCAAAAAATGTTGATAGAATTACTTTTTTTATGGCACGGCTTAAACAAGAAACAAAGAGCGATTTCGGAAGAGTCCAGAATGCCCAGTAAAGCGGGAGTTCCCAGGAATTAACAGTAGCGTCTTTTTGTAGCCAAATACGGCAACCGATGAATGCATCGAATTGCTTGCGTTTGAAGACAACCATGTCTCAGTGGTCATGTTACAAAAAAGAATGCAGACTGTCTGCATTCTTCATTGTTTGGTTAACTATTGCACAAAATAAATTAAACTTCTCAAAACACACAACATGTACATTTTCACGGGACACTTCGCCCACGATATATACAAATATAAAAACGATTAATGACACATACTAATGAATTCCGCACGTGAGCATATTAAAGTTGTTACTCTTTAAATTAACTTCTCGGCGATATTTGCGCGACCGAACTTTCTAATTAACCCAAGAGACAAAGGCGAATGTGCCCGCAGACAACACCGAGGGCGACAACAACACCTACTATTGCTTCCTATTTGACTTACATTATTAAAAACTGTATAACCAAAAATCAACCTAAAATTGAATTCATCAAAACTTAAATTCTAACAACTAGTTTACCCAAAGGGTGAATAGATGCAACGTCTAATCATTCTAAAATAAATTCTAAAATATATTTCATAAAGTTTATTTTGCAAGTCACACACGTTTCAAAGTTCCGTAGGGTTGTCACAAACAAGTTCATTATGCACTTAGACAATTAGTGTACGCCCGCGGCCGGCTCCGTCATTGTCAGCCCTGGGCCCTTCCGCTGTCGCGCCTTCCTGGTCCCGGGTACCTATTTGATTATGCTCATTAGGGGTTGAGACTTCGCGGAATGAATGAGGTTTTTCTCGGGCGTTGAAAAGATTTTCACACTACAACTCATTATTTATTCAGCTAGTTTGAAATATGTGCGTTGATATGTCTTTTTAAATACGTCGCTCGTCGCTGGTTTATATTTCTAATTAAATCAGACAAATCACGCCCCAGATGACACGGAGTTGACGCGTGTGACACCGCTTTTCACACTAATTTTCTTGAACATCGCAAAAATATTAAAACTTGAATAGTATTTTTTTACCATAACAATAAATGTGAAAAATTGCACATTTTATTTTAAATATTTTTTCATTACTACACTTGATAATGTGCTTGCGGGTAATATCTTGATTATATAAACTAACAAAAGAGAAAAATTTGTAAAATAAGTACCTAATATTTGCATTTCTTATATTATTGTCCTTCTCCAACCTTAATACGTTGCTGCTGTATATATGCTGTGCGGTACTACAAGTCACATAATCTAGATAACTATTTCTTAGAAAATGAGTCTTTAGGTAAACACTCAAAACTCTTGCTATAGATCTAACGATACAGCTCGTATGCAATAAACACGAAGTCAAGTAAAACGAAATAATCAACGCTATCCAGGAACCAAATATACGGTCGATGCACATCTGAGCAGCGCGCCGCATCAGTCGCTGTGAAATCCGGACACAGCCGGCTCGCAATCCGCCCGCAACCGGCGCAAACCGGACAAATCCGGTTCACGGATTAGGCCCGCGGAGCCAATAAGCGTGGAACAACGGTGAGCTGCCTATCAATAATTTAATACACTAGAATATCACAAAGTGTATTAATTTACATAACGTGTCCATTACTATTATCAAATAAATTTATATTTCATATTTTTTACAATTTTACATTTTTATATTATACAATATAATGCTTGTTAACAAGAGAGGTAGGCAGAGATTACTGATTTCCATCATGGCATATATCACTTACTATTTAAAAAAATGAAATTGGAAATTCATGTAAAAAATATACTTATAATATAATTCGATAAAAAATAAACTAATCTTGTTTTTTAATCTCTTAATTTTCTTTCAAAACGCAAACTACAAAAAAAATGAAAAAGAGATGTTGTACTATGAATCCAAATTGGAAATATATAGTCACTATCTAATCCAAAAAAAGCTTTGAAAAGAATCCTCTTATAACAATTTGGAAATCAAAGTTACATTGACCTCGCCACAAAAGTGGTACAAAAAAGTTCAATAAATATTTACATTTTTTTATCACAGCATATGCAACTTTCTCAACCCGTAATTGGACACTTAATGGTTACGATTAGCCAAACAAACAATGGCACTCGTGTTTCCCAAACCGCCCATAGCCGGTACGATCCGCCCTGAATCCGCTAACCTAGTTCGTAATTGACGTCGACAAATCAAACGCCACACCGCTGTACAAAGCTGGCAAAATTGCCAGTTTTCACACGACTCCTGCTTAATCATTACGTGTTAGTTACAACGCGTGCTGAAGCGCGTTCGCATTGTCGTACGTTAAGACATTTCCAACAATAACAAGCAGATAATCAAATAAGCAATGTTTAAATTTTGTAATTTCTCTTCACTGTAAATCATGTTTTAATCAGTCGAGAGTATTCTACACATTATTTCGGTCTTGAATCAGTGATGGAATTTTATAAATGTCGGTCCTAGTTGGTCATGAGATTTGTAATTATTATTATTATTAGAGACAACAGTTAATGCTCAACGAACAATGCAGCAGATGTATGTAATTGGCTTTAACAGACAACTTTAACAGCTAAATAATTTTTATTTCACAATTCTATCAAGCAGAGATCGAGAAATAAAAATGGTGAACCCGTTTTTGCTGCTAAGAGTTATTGTTAATTCTTTAAAATTAATTTGAACAAAGTGTAGAGTACATAATGCCACTGTAACTCAATATATTGCTTCTTGCTAGAGTTTTTCGCTCGTTTTTAGACTTTCGCGTCACTTCAATATATCACGACGTGACGGACTAACTTGGACAACGCACACAGTGCGCCGTGGGCGGGCGCTGAAGCAAATTGCCAGTCGTTGCAGAGTGTCGGCGACGAATTAGCTGCATTGTCCCGCTCACCTCTGTCCGTAAGCGCTTTACAGGCTAATATAAATCAGCCGCTAATTGCAGAGCCTAATTAAAAAAATAAATTCGCTTTATAAATGTTAAAGTTACGCTGCAAATAGCATAAAAGGCTACATATTTAATACCTACTTTTTAACTGGTTGAGTGATCAGGGTGTGTCCAATTAATATATTAAGGGTAGCAGCTACAAACTCTAGATTCAGTAAGCGAATTTTCATAGAATATATGAAGAAAAAAAAATTGTATGCCTTAATCTATCATTTAAAATTATGTTTGTTACAATTG
>DWLR01005829.1:0-10596 GCA_018246295.1 Papilio alexanor hazarajatica
ATATATATATATATAAACTATTTTTTGGATTGAAATAAATTATACAGTTTAGTAAATATAGTTTTTTTTGGAATATCTTCTGTGTCCTCATGTGAAAGTTTTAACAACGAGGAATTTAATTTTACTTTGACTTTATTTACCGAGTCCCACTTAATGTCACAATTTTATTTTATTAGAAGCGTACGATCTTGAGACGTAGGTATGTAAGTCAATATATAAAAAAATATCCATAACATCATAAAAAAGTAAATCCATCTTGGTACTCTAAAGCAACGACGCATCTGTATCTCATCTAGTGTAGATGAAAAATACTCCTATTTTTCACCAATACCAGATATGTTACTTGCATATTTTCGGTTTCTAGTTGACACTGCAGGACCCACACTGCCCCGCGCAGTGTGGGTTATGCTGTTAATTAATCTTATAATTCATGATCGCGCTTTATCTTATAATAAACGAGATTCCATAATTATAGAAGGGTGCGTAACGCGCGGTAGCGTCCCCTAGATAGTTATCCTTTATACTTATCTAACACGGAATATGGCAATTAATCTCGCAAACTGTTTTATAACTAAGCCCACCATGTGTTACGATTCTCGAGGAACTTCTGTCTTTTTTAGAATTGGATATTCTTTTTACAATTGATTACAAAAAAAAACATAAGTGTAAGCGTTCATCATAGAATCAAATGATTGGAGTCAACATCTTGATTAGATTAGTTTTCGGTTTCAGAATTTATAAACAAAAAAAATATTGTTTAAAATTTAGACGTTAATTAATGGCAGAGACGTATTTTTCAAGCAAGAAACAGAATAAAACATCTAGTTACTATATCTGTTAATTGTAATAATTAGATAAAACAACTTTAATTTACTTGATGATAAACTATCATGAATTTCAAGATTTAATGTAGTGCAGTATGTAATATCCACCCTTGGTCTAGTCCAATTTTGAACTGAGAACAATGTATAGACAAAGGTATCAGTCTCTAGGTATATTTTGATTGATAAAATTATAGTCGTGCGTGAGAAAACACACTTGTTTTATCGAGGGCGTTGCTTAAAAAAGCAGAGGTAAGATACTAATAGTAATCCGCGAACGATCCATCACATACGTCAGTTTATTTTAGTTGTTCAACTGAATGAAGGGGAATGTTTATTAAGTCTCCGGTAGTAATTGTGTGTTATTTTCGATAATTTTCGTGGTAACTTTAATAAACATTTCCAGTAAAAATTGATATAATTTACAGCTTCTTTTGGTAAAATAATAGCGCAGAAATTTTATTCAAAATTCATAACTTCATGTATATATAACTATATAATATAACTTATTCTGTTCAAGAATAAGTTATTTCTTCATTAATGTAAAGATATTTTTTTTCAAACTTCACTATTGACCCAATAAGCCAAACAAAACTTTTTTGTTTTTATTTGTATTTAATTTGTTGATTTGCTTGTAACGTATAAAAATCGTGGATAGATAGACCCTATTTTGTTATTTTTGGGGAATCTATGGATATTACTTAATATACTTTATAGAATTATATTTAAAAAGTTTTAAACTTTTTTAATATCATTAGTCATTTTATTGGCGTAGTCATTTTGAGATGTTTTGGCATTGGTATTGGCGCAAAGTTCTAAACTTTGAATTTGATTGGTACTGACTGGTATTTTGTTCTAAAGTTTGAATTTGACTGGTATTAGAGATCCCATTTGCTACCATCTCTTATAAAAAAGTAAATAGTGTTAGTTTTCGAGTTTAATGTTTCATATTATTGTAGTTTAACGGCCAATTTCGTATCATATTTTTCATTAGTTCCAATTTCTTTGTTACTTTTAAATTTATCAATGCACCGGCAATAATTACATCCGTTTCCGAATGGTCCGGCTCGACAAGAGAAGTACCAGGAACTCATAGAAGACAGGCGTGAAGTAGAATTCTGAGTATTTCTGCATTTCGTCTGATGAGCGAAGTGTCGAAGGCCTAATAAGGAATGAATGGATGGATAGATTTAATGGGGGAGGGGATGGATTCCTATCTAACTCCTCCAGTGTCTATTAAAGGTAGGCAACGCACCTACAACTCAATTTTTTGTCGTGGATGCCTATAATAATTAGTTTCAGGTGACCCGCTTACTCGTATGCCACTTACAGTTATGAAAAACCTCTCTACATTACGTAGACTATCATTATCTGTAAATTTATGTTATGTTAATGTATGACCGGTGAAATACCACGACCTCACAGAAGATAGGCGTGAATTAAAAGTATTCTGCGGTTCGTCTGGTGAGGTATGTAGGTGCCGGCGGCCTAATTTTAATCCCCTTCCCACCATTTTCTAATAAGGAAAGGGTTGGAAGGGAAAGAGGATTTGACGGGGCTATTCCCCGTGGATAGGAGAAGGAAATGTTCATTTTCTGTCCATCCCCTCCTGTGCTCAAAGGTAAGCAACACATCTGCAACTCGCAAATGCTTGTTGCAAATGGTAGCGGTCACTTAGGTGACCGCTCGTTTGCCGCCGTCGTCTATAAAAAAGTAAAATTACTTAATATGATAAGATCCTTGTTGTCTGCCCTATTAGCTTAATTAGATCGACCTAATGATTAGTGTTTGCTCAAATTAGCGTTATTATAGACTAGTACAGTAATAGACTTGTTAAGGGATGCTATGTGTGATGTAACATCTATCTTACCTACTACCTTGTTATATGTATAATATATTTGATATAAAACCAATTAAGTAAATTAAAAAAGAAAGAGCTCGTAATTGCTAAAAAAAAATTAAATTAATAGGACATCTTAAAGTTGTAAAAATTAAATCGCAAGACATAGTTGATTAGTATACTTTACAAGTAACGCAAATAAAAACATGTTGAAAAGATATTCGTATTATTTCCATATGTCAGTGGAAGCATCCCTTAACAAGTCTATTACTGTACTAGTCTATAATAACGCTAATTTGAGCAAACACTGACCATTAGGTCGATCTAATTAAGCTAATAGAGCAGACAGCGAGGATCTTATCAATGGGGCTAATGCAGGGTTTATTCTGATAAGTCTAATCGAAGTTTATTATATGCTAGTTGCCCACCCCGGTTTTGTTCAGGTATATACAAAGAAAATATAACCTAGGTTATTCTTTCTATAAAAATATCCATCGATCCATCTCCGCCTATGATTGTCCACTGCTGAACATAGGCCTCCCCCATTGATCGTATTTGATAGGAAATGTGCCATAATCACCACGCTCGGCAGGGGGGTGAATGACGCTGCTCTGCCTGTCCTCCCGTCTTGTCTTTATTCAAGACAAACAGACATGTTGATACACACAAATGTTTGTCCTGCGTGGTTTGAACCCACGACCTCCAGCGTGAAAAGCAAGCATCTTACCAACCGCGCCAGTCGGTCCGTCAAAGAATTATATAAAAGAGCTTTGTATTATTGAAAGAATTTTCAAAATCGATTCAGTAGTTTTAGAGATTATCCGGAACAACCAATCAATTCTTTTTCAGAAGTAAAAAACTACTAGTATAGAAGAATGCGAATAAAACTGATTTTATTTCTGCTCGTTTTCAATTTTCACAAATAATTATTTCAGTGCAAAATTGTAGATGTTTATAATCGTCATTTAAATTCATACGCGTGTACAATACGAAGAAATGTCGTATTCCATTTCATTTCATACCATAAATAGTTTGTGCGATTGTTTTGCATGGTTTGCGTGTTTCGCAATCATTTTTAGAAATAATTCAGAATGTCCTCTACTCTAACTGCCATGAATGAACGTTGTCCGAAATCATGTGTTGACTTTTGGTGCTTCAAAAGAAATAAAATACAAAGTAAAGTTTTAAGATCGGATGTTACATGTTAATACAAAATTATTAATACGTAAGATCCGATGTGTGGTTTAGACGAAATAATTACTTATTCATTATTAATAACTATTAATGATACTATTACTTGAAAAGTAGCAATATTTTATGCAGTTAAATCAAAACTTTAATCTATTTATTACTACATTTACCACAAAAATAAGCATGTTAAAATTAGACAATTAAAATATATGTGTTTAGAATATCCCAATTTACAACATGATACAAAACAAGTATACATTTCACTATTAATTACAAACAATAACAACGAAACCGCCCATTCAATCGAACCGTATCAAATCCCGGGGTGGCTGTAATATTATTATTAACTTCCTAATCAGCATACGTTTTCACCGCACAATTTCCAGCTGAGTGATTCCATAACAATATCCGACACTAATAAAGGTCTCAATCCTTTCAGCCGTACGATATTGTCTACTCTAATTGGCATTAAAATCCGCCGAAAGAACTGAGGTAACCCCCAAACAAGCGCTTATCACCACATCAGTGCACTAAACCCGCGCCGCGTCCCCGCCGCACGCCCGTCGCCCGCTCACCGCATCCCGCCTCCGGCTTGCAGCTAATGAATATAATACTTCGCCCCCAGGTACTATAACGGGGTCGATTAAGAACGGTCACGACATTAATTAGCTCATCAAAGATCTACTGTACAGTATTTTGTTTTACATATCATATCTGAATAGACTGACCTCAATTTGGGTTACCTAATTCTAAGTTATCTATATCGTTAATTGATAGTTAGTGCTTTGTAATTTATAAAAGGTTGATTTTGAAGAAATCAATCTCTACTACAATAAAACATATGATGTATCATCATCAACAGTCAAAAAATAGTCTACTGCGTCATTGGAATCTTGATCAGATCATCGGTCGATCATGTAAGAAGGCTACACATACTGCGTCCACCAGTAGAACGTTATCACGTTCTACAAGCAATGTTTTCAACTAGTTGAACTAGCTCGTTACAGTAATTGAATTAACAACTCTTATTCTTTTCGGTGAACTATTTCGTCCACGTCTAGTCTTCGTATTATCATTGATTTTTAACAATTTTGTAGATTCCTATATAAACTATGCATTCTAAAAATGCTCCAACCCCGTATTATGTTCATTTAGTAACCGTGTCTACGACAATTGACAACAATTTAACACGTTCCGTGCCACGGAAATTTTTGAAGTTTCACCATATAGGCCGTGTGAGGTGTATACGACGCCAACTTTAAGATTTTAAAAAAAGTCTCTTAAGGCGTATGTCTTAAATTTTTTCGATACTACAAAGCTATAACCTGGAATATAATCTGGAAAAAGATATAGATTTGAATACGCATTAGACAACAAAGCAATAAATATAAATTTCACTATAGAAGGAAATAAACATCAGATTTAAATCAAACAGTATAATTATCGCTTCAACGATGCGTGAATAAATGACTGAACGAGACAATGTCGCCTGTTTGACAGAGTTGACATAAGACAGTAAAAAAAAATTACTCTCGCCACGTGAGGCATATATGCGCCACGCAACTATGCACGCTTTAAACAACATGTAAAGTTGTCTATATTTGACTAAACAATATATTTTTTTTAATTCTTTGTTTTTCAATGAGAATTCCAAATGGCCGGAACGGAAAGTGCAGAAAGGGATACGCCCCTCACCGCACGGCACGTGTTAAAAAGGAAGACGTGATGTCATTAAATTAAAAGGGTTATTCTATTGCGTTGAGTATTGCACAAGATCGAATTGACTTAATCTTAATAATTGTGGTGATCACTTTGCGGTGTATACATCCATCCGTGGGACATTCGACTTTAAAATGTCAGCATATTCGTTATTATAAAATGAACATTGTTATTAAGAAATAATCACATTATGTACTAAAAATTATTGTAGCTAATATAATAATAGGTCTTTTAAATTTACAATGAAAATTGGCTTTTCCAAAGCTTACTTGTGCCTTCTTCTATCTTCTTTGAGTAATATATACATAAACAACACTCTTGAATCCAGCAGCGAATTTACCTTTATTTTTTTTAAATAATTTTTTTACACTACTCTGTAGAACACTAAATAAAAGTACAAAATGAAGTAAAATAGCTGCGTAGTGAAATAATCATAAAATCAAATTAAACTTTCAAAATATATTCCTAACCACCCAAACAATTATTTAAAATTAAATAATCACAACTCAGTTTCAAATGTTATGATTGAAAATAAAATAACGGCAATGTCCATGCAGGCCAACGTCGAAGGGTGAAAGCCCTCAAGGGACGCGCCGTATTATAACCGTGCATAATATCTGCGTCGTCACTCAAGCGCAATAAATACCCAAATAAAGCGCAAATAATACCCAAATCGCTCATCACCGCTACCGTACCTCCCCCAACTATAATTATCTATAATCAGGAGCTACCCCGTCTATAATCAGCGTGCATACGACGGACCATATTCATTACGATCACTATGATTTGCATTACCGTTGACTTTGATTGCACAAAATACATACGTGTTCATTTTGATCACATTCAAATAAAGCTATAAAGTCTATTACTCATTACTCTAGTTTACGTCAGTGGTAAACTATATTTAAAGGGAAAACCTTTTGTATATTAAAACTAATTAATCACCTTTCAAAACTTGGTTCGTATTATAGATTTTAATATAGAAACAAGTTATTTTTCAAGATCCAGTGTAAAATAAACACAAGCGACTTAGATTATTTCTTTGTTCATGACCCCGTACGGTGATATAACTAAGAGTTTTATTAAATGTAAAAACGAATTGAATGTTTTAAATACATGCATAACTCTTCTGGTAATGGATGATACTAGGATATAGAATCAATATGCGACTTTGGTACGGACAGTGAAGATGTAAAATAATCCAATATTTTCCTGCACAGTGCCAAAACAGCAGTTAGTTATTAACTTTTCATTGTTTCTCAATTTAATTCAACTCAGATGACGTTAACAATAAAGTCGAAAATCTAATGCTTTTCTAAAATTTTATAATGCTTATTTTACTCACGTCATACACTATACATATATGCATCGAAAATACGGCCTGACCCCGACCTCGAGTCGATTAAGCATCACTAGCTTCTCCTTCAATTTCATATTTATAAACGGGGATTACGCAAAAATGCCAGCGTAATGGATCACCTACAGGACTTAGGCCGGGCGATCCGTTGTCGGACACGAGGGGGGGTTGGGAAGGCAAATTTGAGAGGGGGGCGAGAGCGGCAAGGGTCTGATCGCCGAGCTCATCCATCACGTGGCTCACGCATGTGAATTGGGGCGTTTTATCTGAAGATAGCCGCGGATGGATCCTGGATACCTATTTAAATATTTTGTCGTTTAGCGTTAGTTTATGCTCGTGATGTAACACGCATTATGACGTTGCTAACGATCAGTCTTGCAATATTAAAACTTGTAGTTTAACATTATTCAATATAAAATTATTCAAAGGACATTTTACATAATCCTTTTTAACTACTTTGGCAAAACAGACATAGACTGTGTCTATCTGGTTTTTCCCATTACATAGAATTATTTTTAAAATTTCGTTCGTATGAAATGTTTTAAATATCTTACCACTGCGCCAACCGGTAAGTCAAAACTATAGCCAAAACCAATTACAGTAGTGTAGTCCATATACAGCAGTCTTGAGTATGGAAGAGTAGTACATACTGTGCCGACCCTACTGAGGTGGAGATAATGATGTTTCGGTTACTACAATAAAAAAATGAAGTACTCTACTAACGGGCTATGCTAAGTACAAAAACAAAAAACTTCAACGCACGTTTCATCGCTATACAGAGGAAATGATTGCAATAAAATCAAAAGAGTAAATTTCGACAAGCACACTTTTAAACTGTACCTAAATGGCTCTTGATATACTTTTGCCACTGTTCCTCGAATACCTTTTAAGTTTCCCGAAATAAAAACACAAGTCTTTTCATTAACCATTTCGCTGTACCGAAAAGTTTATCCTCGGATTTGTTCGAGCTGTGATTAGTCACTTGACCAAGCTTCGAAAAAAATATCGTATTATCTTGCAACAGTTAAACAACAAACGATACGTAAATAAGAGTTTTTACGATTTCATAATAAGTTTTTTTATATTGATTTTTAGATAGAAATTGATAGAATTTTCCTGAATGTGACAGATGGCGAAATAAAAAAAATATGAAAATTTCAAATAGTACCTAATTTTCAAAGAGGTACGCCAGGGTCATGTAATCGATTTTTTGAAAAACTCCCTATGAGTTGCTACATAGAAACAGATATATTTTTCTTCCTTATTGTCTTTCAACAAATCAATTACATAGCGTAACTTTTTTATATTTTTAAAGATATATTTTAACATAACTTCACATCTCCATTCATACGTTACGAGAACCTATCGATTTATTCTTTCAATGCAATACACATATAGCTTCTTCGTCAAGCATTTAATTATGTGTAGATTAAAGCAACGCGACGTTCACTGAAGTTGCAGGGCAGAGGACGAGAGAAGAGCGGCTTTCATTTAAAATCGATAACAGTCCATATCGAATGGCTCTAACATCAGTTGACGTGACGCGACGTGACGCGAGGTGAGACAGAGTGACGCGACGTGACGCGCCTATCATCGCGCCAGTGGAAATGGTGTCTTCGCGACGTGACAGGTAAAATGAACGCGACCAATTGACACAGCGACAAGATGACATAGCAGTCGTTCCAGTTTCGTTTAATGTTATCGAGAACCTTATCATCCATATATATAAAGTATATTTTACGTTGATTTGATCGAATAAGATATGTTTGAAGTTCGTTTGGAATCCTGACCGTGATCGATTTGAGTGATGTTCCTTTTCGCGGGACGTCTTTGAGAAGTAACCTGGTTACATTGTGCTTTCTTTGTAAACATTCTTCGTTTACATTTACATTTTGTTTAGCAGCTCTGTATTCATCAGACTTCAATCTAATTTTGACAATCTCCTCTGATAGGACACTTAGCCGACTTCAGTTGCAAAAGAACTCCACCTGTCTATCCCCCACAGTTTTTGAAAAGTCTACGATAGAGGATGATCTGGAGAAACGTTATGCTCCTAAATATAATACTTCCTGTCATGCCTAAATACTTTCGAATTATGAATATGAAATAGATAAAATGATAGTACGAAAGTACCAACTCTGTTCAAACTTTGGTGCATAGTTTTACTCATAATATTTTTTGTAATCATGAAGTATATTAACGTAGCTTTTTTTATCAGGAATAAACTAGCACTTGGCCACTGTCCTGCCTGATGTTAAGGGACGATGTCGAAAGATGGTACGCGCTAATTTAAGCATAGCCTATTCACCCTTCTCTTGAAGGTACCATATTCATGTAATATAATCATTACTTAAATTATAATCCTCTCACCACAGTGTAATTAAAAAAAGCTTGTTAAACAAGTCGTCGATAGTAAAATTCAGTCAATACTCACAAGACAATTGGGATATTAAATTATACGACTAAATACTAATCTTTAAAAGAATGTAATAAATCATTAAATTAACATTTGAAGGCTGTTGAATATTAAATTCGATAGAGCTCAAAACAAATTAGTTTATGTTCAGAGGTACGCAAGTGCACCACATCAAACAGCGTCCGACACTGAGCTCCGTTTGTGTACGATGAAGCTTAAATCGTGCGTGTATTTGTTGCGACGAGCAAAGCGCCTCACAAACTTTGCAAACAGATCAAATGTAAGATAAAGCACATAGAAGTATTCTTCTTACGACAGGTGATGAACGTATTCGTTCATCACCTGTTGTACAAGTGAACAACTGTTAATGCAAAAACAAATTAAGAAATAAACCAAAATACGACTTCTTTAATGCCCACAAAGTCAGATCCCAAATTTGAAGGCCTTTGACGTGAAAATGTAACTATGTGAACATTGTTGATGAAAACGTACGAAAAAAGAAGTAGATAATATTTCAATATTTTACTGATGTTAGATTTTAGACTATTTTCTATAAACAATAAACTTCCGGACAATATTAAAGATAACAGTAATAAAATAAATCGGAAATGCGTATAGAAGGGTATAAATTGGTTACTTCATTTCGACCAATCTTTCATTTCAATCACCTGTGCTTTTTTATATAGTTTAACCCTTTGGTGTATCCTACTTAATACCTAATTTAGAAAAAATATCAATTGCTATTATTATTTTGACGAAAATCGCGTAAGACAAAAACTTTCTCCTTTTAGACCGCAAACATAAAGCATAAATAGGATTTCCTGAAAAAAATCATCAATGCATATTACAGCGTCTGAGCCGTATGATCTGCCCATTGATCCATGTAATCGGCTCCCAGTGGAGGAAATTGTTCCCTCATTATGTAATATATTTAATAAGAAATGGAACCCAAACAAGTCAGCGCTCGGCATCGCAACCGCCCTTGAACTGAGCGCTCACGGAGGCTCTCACGGAGACTCCGGCCGGGGGCGCGCGGGGCGCGGGGTGGGGCTGGCGCGTGGTAGCCAATCAGCGCCCCTTCACATTTTTCAGCCCCCGCCTGCATCGCCGGACGCTGCCCAAAAACAAAAGGATCAAAGTCGGCGAAACCTATCTCTTTCTTTGTGAGGCCGGCGAGCGGGCATCGATGAGAGGATAGATACAGTGTGTCGCGCGGGCGCGAATCGATAAGCGCTCGCCTCCCTCCTGCCCC
>DWLR01005830.1:0-10593 GCA_018246295.1 Papilio alexanor hazarajatica
GCCACAGGGTGCCCGAGCCGCTCGCCGAGCCCGCCGCGCTCCCCGCACTCCCCGCGCCGCCCGGGCTGCCCGTACATCCCGCGCTGCCACCGCCCTCCGCTTTTTGTTTTTCTCGCACGCTGCAAATGAAAAGTATGAATAAATGCGTAAAAAAGAAACTGACATTATCATGGTACCGTTTGAGATATTATACTATTCACGGCGGCGGTGACGAGAAATAGCTAAAATACAATATTTTACAAATTTAATAAAATTTTAGCTCGCCTATAAGTGAAAAGCTTAGCGAATGCGGATAGCGATTACCATATCTATCAATCCGAAGTGAAATAATATTTTAAATTTTATAATAGAAACGACACTAAATTCAAATTTACATAATTTTATTATAAAGTCAAAGTAAAGACTTATAGACATTATATAATTTATGGCCTCGGTATGTCTCATTATAATTTCATTAAAGTCATATAGGGTCTGTTTTAAATGCACCAATATATCAAATTCCAGTATATTTCCGGAACCCAATGTTTTATGTCATTCAAAATTAAATGAGACCCCACTTGCGAATGTTGCCAATCCAACATCTTTTTTAAGTTGGTTCATAAATATTGAACTTCTAAGGTAATATAAAAACATACAAGTAAATCGAGAAACTCCTCCATTTTTGAAGTCAAAGGTTAATATAAGAGAAAAGGACATGTAGTCAAATTTGTGTAAGATTATTTTCGTGGACATTTCTAACCTGTACTGTATGTAACGCAACGTAACAAACGTAACTTACTACGCCGTGAATCTGTCCATGGAGGAGTGGAAGTCCCTGCGGTGGACGGCGCGGCGCAGCACGTGCAACGGGTCGTAGTGCTGCTCCCACACCACCGGCTTGGGCACGAACAGCCCCTGCTCCAGGTTCTCCGACCCCTTCGGCGGGGGGCGGTACGTTGACAGCTGCTCGAAGAGGACACGTCAATAAATTACCTTTACTTGTTTATTCGTTTCACTTTAACTGCCACACTCGAAGCCGACCTCTAACTTTAAAGCCCGTAAATAAATTTAAGTGTTGGTTTCAGTTTCACCTCTCCATAAATGTCACCTCAAGTTTTAGGTGGTCCTTAAAAGACATGTGCTCGATATTGGGCCTTTAAGCGCAAGTGAGAGTTCATATGTATGTAGCATTATTGTATGTATTTAATGCAAAATTTACTTTTTCGCATTAAATACATACATTATTATTCTTGAGAACTTGGATATTTTTGTAACCGTTGATTACTTTTTTTTTTAGATTTTATTTAAATTGGCACATGCTTATTGTGAGAAACGGATTTTTTTTACGCAATAAGTGACAAAGACTTATTAAAAGATTAGGGTGAATGATACTTTAGTTTTGTGGAGTAGAAAAAAAAAACACTATTTTGAAAGTCCTGACAAAGCGTGTGACAAAATATGTTAATTTAAAAAATGTACCAAATTCTGCTTTTTATTCTTTTCGAACAAATTGAGCAACTTTGGATAAATTATGAAAGTTATTTCAGGTTTAAGAATGAAATACATCGTTTATTTTGTGTTATCTTTTATAACGTCTAGTAATTGAAATATTTCATGTTCGCATTTTCACATTAATATGTAGTATATCAGTTATGTGGTCTCAGGGTCTGGTTTGGGACCAGATGGCCGCGTGTGAATACTGTCCCAAAATATATGTTACATTATTGATGCAATAAATAGTTATAAGTATGATTTATCAATAGAAAAATTTGAAATTAGATAAGAGACTTTTAAATAGATTGCCCATAACATGGTGAAAAGTAATTTAGGTAAGGGACTGATTTAAGGAATAACCTTAAGACTGAGTTACGGGGGTGCGTTTGTGAAAACGGGAATCAGAGTCGCCTAATGTTCACTTAAAGCACAGATTTAAAAAAGTTCACTCTCAAAGTTCGTTAACGGTTCATTAACACTACTTAATTATGACAAAGTTAAGTAATGAAATTTTTTTACTTAAATATTTAATGTTTTATTTTGACATTTAAGACATTTGAAGTTTTATTTTAGTTTTTATCATGACTTTCAGTTGGACGTTGCGTTTGAGAGGGCAATGCGTGTGTTTGTTTGACACTGACAGTGATGCCATAAAATAGGGCGATATTTTTTACATAATTTTATAGAAAACAGATCAGAACAAACCAAATAGAACAAATCTAACCATAAATCAGGTCATGATTACTACATATTTTACCGTTAATTTTAACTATTCCATGTTTATGAAAATACAAATAAAACACAATATCAATTCTTTTCATGTGTAGCTATACTGAGCTTACAATGATAAACCATCAATATATCAATTTTGGATATAAGTATGGGGAAAATTGTTGGTAACCAATGAACCGTTAAATTATGCCAGATTTAATAACAATTAGCTATGTATTACTTATGACTTGTTTAATAAACATCTCTGAGTGCGGTATTTAGGACAGATTATTGTTAAATATTGAAAAATATCAACAATAAAAATCATAAGGACCGAAACATCGTTTTTACTCTTTAATAAGTAAAAATTGTTGTATTCAGTTTTCTTTCTTCAATGAGCCACACAAACATTACGACACGATTGGTATTTAAAGGCAATAGCTTTGAAGCCTCGCAGAGCTCTCCCTCACCTCCTTGAGTACGCTCTCGAAGTTCCTGGTGTGTGCGTTGCCGGAGCGCTCGGGCATCAGCTCCAGCAGCTGGGAGTGGGTCTTGTCGCCCGCCGCCAGCAGCGTGCTCACCTCCAGCCGCGACTGCGTCAACTCGTCATTACCTGCGTATTGACATCACTAATACCTCATTTTTTGTGTAACGTAAACGCAATTCACACGAACGTCGTAAGAACAACCACTGAACTACGATCCAACACTAATTAAGAGTACAAATTCTGTGTGAGAAAGGATCTATCTGCACGGTTTCAGGCATTTAGAGTTACAAAAAGAGATATACAGATAAATAAATCATAGAATAGATCATAAAACTTTAAGATGTATCACGTGTGATATGTTGTACAGGTTACCTAGGTTAGTTCTAGAAGAAACTAGTATGGCTAGGAAGGTGAGCAGTCCCTCCAGCATGGCGTCCTGCTCGGCCGCCTGCGCCGGCGACAGCGGCGTCATGCTCAACCACTCGCGCACGCCGAACCTGCGGACACAAAGTTTAATTAAAATATTATTCGATAACAACTACGCCGTATTATTGACATCGACTGTCAGCATCTGTAAAAAAACTTTTCGACTTGATAAATCATTGACAACACCTTTTTATTATTATATAATAATAAAGAGTTAAAAAATAATAAAAAACCATAATATATAACAAACCCTCGGGTTCGTCTGGATTGAGTGGTTTAAGTAGTGGAACTAAACAAGGATTGTTTGAGCCCGTTATAAAAGGAAGCTATGTGTAAAGTTTTACCTTCCTAGTTCCAGAAGTACCGCGTGATCTAGGTCTAATAAGACTTGCAGTTTGTTTTATAAATGCCCAGAGAACGCTGTTCTCAATTTCCAAATTGTCTCCATTTACTCAATATAAGCTCACTTACATGTCAATACACATATCGAGAAACTGGTCGGCGGGAAGGTGCGCAGCGCAGATCTGCAGCCAATAGATGTCCATGTCGACCATGGAGTTGCAGAAGTTGGCCTGGATGTAGGTCATCGCCTGCCCCTTGATCTGCAGCCCATTGCGCACCCACACCCCCGCCAGGATCTCGTAGAACAAGCTCTGCGTAAAGACGAAAACATTTTGTTAAGAAACTGTCATACTAACAAAGCAACACTCCGAAATTACTCGGCGCCGTCCGGATTTAATTTCAATATTGCACGATCATAATAAAATGTACTACTCTAGGTTTTTTCAGTGTTTTCTTATGTAATTTCAGTGTTTCGTTCGTTTGGTTCTGATGGGGGTCGATTAATCTTAGAATTATAAGTACGAATAGCACACAAACATGTGTTTATAGAACTTACACGAGCCAACATACTTAGTAAAATTCGTAGAATTGAGCATGGAAAAAGGGATTCTTTGTTTTAAACGACCCCTGCCATAGGGAAAAAATAACATAGTAACAAAAAAATGTTATCCGCATGTTACATTCCTAAGCGATAAGAAAAAAACAGGGACGTTGGGTCACTATGAGCAAAAACAAACGGGACACATCACATAAATGTTCTAAACATGCTATGTAGTCACTGATAAAATACTTTTTTGTCAGAATCCTAAATAGATTTTAGTTTTTTTTTTTTGTTATCTTTATGATACTTTGATTGACTTTACAGGGTACAATTAAATCTTCTTATTCATATTATAATCTTAAAATATACAAGCTTCCTTTATTCGCGTTTTTACTATTCGCGGATTAAAAAATGGGACCCAATTCCTATATCCGCGGCTAAAGATTTCTTTATTCGCGGATCTAATCGGTTTTTATTTTGTCACCTAGGAATAACCCCTATAATCCCATATAGATTACCATTCCATAGTCACGGTTTCTGTATTCGCGGCGTATTTACGGAACATATACCCCGCGAATAATGAAGATTTTACTGTATTATGTGTTTCAAAGCGGTTTCTTCTAATAGCGTATCGACTATCAAATCCGTCATTCGAATAGTGTCAAAAATCATCAACTTTAAATCTTAACATCAGCTATGTAACAGGAATGTCAGTATTTTTTTAAGACCATTATTAATCTATATTAAGTATCTATTGTTACATATGCGTTTTATTCTTAAGGATAATTGAATTCTATTTGGAAGCGAAAATGATAACGATCAGTAACAGTGTAACAGAGATGCAACAAGGGAAGGCGCGGCGGCGGCGCGGTACAAAAACGTCAAATAATGAAATAAATCGTCATCCATGCCATTGATATTCTAAGATTTGCCGCAAACTGCCGCAAGGCTTCGCAACGTTAGTGACGTGTCAAATTATATTTGCGCTGCGGCAGATAATCGTTTTTTTTTCGCATTATTTCTAAAAGTATCAATTCCAATGACTTGGATAACATATACTGTTTTTCATTATTCGCCGTATTCGCGCCACGCCGCCACAGCACCGCCCATGTGGCACCTCTGTAACGATTTTAATTTTACTGATTTAAGTTTGTTTAAACATCTAGAAAGATGTTATAAGTGTTTTAACACAAATACGGAATAATTCTCTCGTCAAGAGGATTTTAAATTACACGTCTAACGACATAAAATCACTTTATTACGGTCGTATACCAACAAAAGAATTACGAACCTTTACAAAATAGTCTTCTAAAGAAATTGTATACGAAAAACACAAATTTTTAGTGGTTTTATTTACAAGATGTAAAAGTATAGTTATAAAATTAAAGACATCCTGCGGGAAGATTTAGTTGTAATATTTCCGTAGAATGCTATTACGACCTACAGACTGAAAAAAAGATAAAATCGTTATTCTGTCCTCTCGAAGATCTGAGAGTCATAAATGCTATTCACTAGCTAGAGATTCGGGTCTGTAACCCAATTAACAAAGGTCTAGATGGCATAACGTAATTTATGACGGTTCGATGGCATAACATATGTATGCATGCATATGTGTGTAAGCATAATACGATTAATACATAATAACTTAAAATACATAAAACATAATAAGTGTGTATAACATAATACGATTCGACCATTAGACGACCAGTCGAACTAAACATATATATATTAAAGTTTCAATTCTAAAATATATAGTTTTAGTGACAGTTTTAACTATGACAATTTATAGTGTATTTATATATATTGTACCGATTCGTGTTTAAGATCTGATAAAGGAAAGTAATTCAGTCTCATCTTCGGCCAGCCGTTGCAGACAGTTGTGAATAAATAACTACGATATCAAAATAAAAGACGAGACAGCACAATCAGCACATCAAAAGCGAAAGTAGCAAAAAGCTTAGGTCATAAACGGGGGAACAGTAAGGCAAGCCTGTGTTGCTAGTTGCAATCTTCTTCCCGATTTTATGTACGATTTCAATTCCCTTATATATTTTCTCATTTCATAATTCCTTAAAATAATTTAATCATTGATTTACCGTTTTTCATGCAGCGTTCATTTCATGAAATTAAAACTATGTTATCGTTTTACACATCACATTAGATGTAAATATCAAATTATTAATGCAAATGAAAATATTAAGTGTTTGATAGGAATTTTCACCATTTATTTATAATTCCGTACAATTGAATACTACTAAACTTAAACGACTCAAACAAATGTTTTATGTCTGGTTAATTATAATTAAAGAGTTAAATGTAGGTGTATTCGCGAACATCGAACAGTAATCGCGCGCACGCAAAACCAGCTAAACCGGTCTCTTTGTGGGGGGGAGGAAGATTTTGTACCGGAATATCGATGTGCTTAAGCAAGCATACAACTATAACTAACGTTAGTTCAGATGTGAAAGTGAAACGGTACCCGATACCGATACACACATGGACATTTCAAAAAAAAATTAAAAATAAATGTTTACAGAATATACCACCAAGAAGGATTTCATTACATTGGTAAATTTTCCGATGTAAGCCGCGTGTGGGTAAATTAATTGTCTTGGCAGTGGGCACCCGGCTAGGCGGCGTGGCGCGCGTCAGTGCGCGCTAGTCCGTCATGTCCGCTCGCCGCGTGCACTGCGCGCTGGCGCTACTCGCCCTGTCCGTTGCCGCGCACGCCGTCATCGACGACGCGCTCGACGTTATCCGCCTCGGTAAGGAGATCGGCGAGGAAGTGCTCAACTCCTGGGACGTCATAGGGAGGCCGTTTAATGTGTCCGGTGGAGTGGATCTTCCGCTTATCAGGCGGCGGGAGAGGGAGGTATTGGCTAGGCTGGCGCAGGTGACGAGGACGATCGAAAGGCTGGAGCTTAGGATAGAGAAGATGGGTTCGGTGGCCTTGTTCATGGCGAAGGCGGGCGGGCGGGGGGCGAGGTTGGAGCTGCGACTGCACGAGATGGCGGACCTGTTGAGCCGCGTGGCCTCGGCCGACCGGCAGATGCGCGAGTACGTGCGGCGGCAGCAGGAGCTGGAGCGCGCCACGCTGGAGAACTTTGCGGAATGGTGCGTGTCGCACGACTCGAGCGCGCTGCCCGGCCTTCTCGAACGCGTGCACTCCCTAATATCGCCACCGCACAAGCATTTGCTGGGCAGAAGCATTCTGCAGTTGGCCTTGGAAGATTTACAGGTTGGTAGATATTAATAGTAGTTCAAAGTGTGCCAGCTTCCAAATATTGAGGCTGTACCAATAAAATGGTAAAAACGGTTCGTGCTAGGTAAAATAATTATCTGTAGATCTCGAGTATACGCAAGAAATTGCTTCGAAAACATAGTATTAAACATTTCTGATAGAACAACACACAATTTTGAAAAAACTGCAGGAATAATAACCGTTAAATTGATAAATTAAGATCCATTGCCATATTTTGCAACCAAATGAACAAAGAGACTTTCCAGTCACAAAGTAGTTTAACAACTACTTGGCACATTAAAGTCGATGCTTAGTAGCCCTTAATGTAAAACTAATAATGTTATCAGTTCTTATTTGTCTAGTTAAGGAGTGCTTAAAATATTATATTATTTATACGAATAATCGCTATAATAATATCACGTACTGTTCTATACGGAAGCGATGGTGGTAAGTATTCCATTTGTAATATAAAATTCCTGGTTCAACGACCTACATTTTTACATTAAAAAAGAATATGTTCTATGCAGTATCCGATATTTTAATGAATAAACACAAAGTAGTAGGAAGACAAAAATTAATCCAGTTGATAAAGAGATAAAAGAACTTTATTTGGTAATATTAAAAGACCACAAGCTCGCTCCCAAATACACACGATGAAATGATTGTTATAAATGAATTGATTGTTATAAAAATACATTAACTGCATTTCATAACATCGTTCGCGCATCAGTATTATGTTTACATTTTCAATTCGACCATTTCAATTCACCATGCACCGAATCTGAGAGCTATTTTATTAAATTAAAAATAGTTATGTATTAAACCATTTCATTAATTTGTTTGGTGAAGAATTCGCATATTTTTTTTTACCCGACTGACCAAGGAGAACAAATTGTGACCTGCCTGCCTAAACGGTGCGACCGATTTTGTAAGGTGTCGTTTTCTTCCCCGGAGTTTTATAGTGTAAGTTAATAGTCGGGCTTTTGGAATAAATTCGTGACATAGTAAAGATAAACACGATATTATTATTATTCAATTTATTTATTTATATACTTATTTTACTTATTATTATATATACCAATAAGCTTAGACGTATAAATGTCGAATGAAAATCGAAATACTATCGTACTGACTATACAACGCTCATTATGGTTTCAATAGATTACTTTGTTAATAATTGACTTAAAACTAGGTCTTAGTTACACTGGTATGAGTGTGTGACGTTGTTGAAATCAGTTTTGGATAAGAAAGAGTTTTTCTTTCTCTTAAGAAAATTAAATAATTTTTTCTTAATGTTGTACCTCGTGGAAGCGATAAGCTCGAATAAAGTTCGGCTTACAATGACATTAGACCTTATTGTTTGCGAACTATTTGTAAGAAAAGACGTGATGTCTTCCCGGTACTGCAAGATGTTATCTAAACAGAATATAAAACGATGCCTCAACTGTACGTGTCAATGACTACTGCGAATGAAACAATATTATAATAACACGAAAACACTTTCCAAGTCAGTAATAAATTTACAATGACTTGATTGTTGAATGTTAATTTGTTAAAGAGATCGTGCATTATTTTTTTAATCACCATTAGTTAAAAGGTGTCCAGTACACGTCGTAGGAATCCAAAATATATGTACATTCATCGTTCAGTGGACTCTTGTAACTTGGACTTATGTTTTCCACGTTAAGACCAATATCTATACTATTATTATAAAAATAAATGTTTTTAATGTTTGTTTGTTCCGATCTAACACAAAACTACTGAACCGATTTAAAATTTTCGAGTAAAATTCTTTCACCAATAAAAAGCTGTATACACCAGTGTATCTAAGCAAGTTTAGCTGGGGCGTGTAGCTCGTCAGATATGAATGAATTTGCGGAGAATAAATTAAAATAACTACTTTATGACAATCTAGATGACAAGAATATTTTCATGAATGAAATATTTTTTTTATTTTTAAATGTTTTAATTCTATATGTAAAGTGCCGAACTTAAAAGTTTACAAACTCGAACAAGTCGTGGTGCGTATACCTATTTGCGAAAGAATATCTATAGATATATTTGTGTAAGAATATCTAGGGATATATTTATGAAAGTATATCTTCGTGAATGAACATGCTAGTGATATATTTGTGAAAAAATAAACTTGTGATATATTTGTTAAAGAATATGGTAGTGATATCCACCCGTGCCTCGCTTTCCGCCGCGCTCGTTTGTAAACAGCATACCGGCGCGACAAACAAGGGATGTTTGTTTGTTGGCACATCTCACAACAACCAATTAATTTGTTGGGCCGCTACGTCGTCATCGATTGTTCAATCCAATTGTCTCACTAAATTATTTAAACTTACTTAATACTCTCATAACTACAATTACTGAGACATAAGACGGACTAATGTATTAGGTAATAAAATCGAAAGGCTAAATTAAATCTAAAAATAACCTGCCGAATGAAAATCTATACCTACCTATCAGAGTAAAAAAGTCCTTTATGAGAAATTTCCAAACGTGTGTAGTATTGTAGAAGAAATGCATTACATAAAAAAAACGATAATTCCTAGAAACATATATTGATATTATGCTATAGGCGGTGCTCAGCAGCAGCCTAGCAGTCGAGAAACATTCATTTAGCAGAATACAATAACAATACTCTAATTTTTTTGTTTGAGATATCCACCTTCGGGTGGGTGGCTGTTGAAAACATATACTATATTTTCTCAAAACCCGGTGAAAATTAAGCTTTGCGATATAACAAGTCATAAAACCGTCCTCAACCTCTGCCTACCCGTTATAATCTGGCGAGTGCTTATTATACTGTAATAGAGAAAAGTTAATGGATCATGATAACTGACTATTACCCTGGAATCTACTATATATTACAATTTTAATTTAGGATAACGGTTAAATACGACGGCAATAAAGCATCATAAAAATAACTGTAATATATCTTTTAAGGAAAATAGAGCTGGATACGTGTCACACAGCATATTATTTATATGGCTTAAGAGCTTTCCAAAGAGCTACACAAAGGGTCCGGTTAACATGTGCCGCGTTAGCTTTTATAATAGTCATGAATAAATTTACCTTACACTGTAGGTTATTTATTTTTATGTCATTTAAGCGATTTCATTTTTTTTTAAACGTAATAGTAAAGTTCATTGATCGCTTTTAGACAGTACCGTTAGTGAAGATATGAATATACGTGGTTTAAATCATGAATTGTTTCGTAACTGCTATTAAAAAAGACACATAGGAGTACACGATCAAATCAACACAGTTGTAGACTGGGTGTTCATTTTGATAAGTAAATATTAGGCAGTACTAGTGCAGACCAAAACTGTGTAATGTTACTGCCTTGTTTAATCATTGGCA
>DWLR01005831.1:0-10592 GCA_018246295.1 Papilio alexanor hazarajatica
TTTGACAGATGCCGCCAAAACAAAATGGCCGCCACAGATTATTAACATCGACCCGTCCTTGTTGAAAGACCCTTTAGATTATAATTTCCTTTACAGTAAATCTTTTTGATAGATGCTTTAGAAGAATGACAATGCTTACAACTACGCGCTACTGAAAAATTCGATAGCCTTCGCGGGTTGCGATCCCCACGTCAGTCGGTCGACTTTCATACAAATTTCACTAATAAAAAGCAATTCGCATAAAATAATTACGTACATAATTCATTAATTTCGGTAAAACACCATCATGATATATATGGTAAGTGTTGAAAATGCTATTACGTTACGTGGTATGACAGAAAAAATGCAGACGTATATGTGCATATATATGCTTTGTCTTCCGTGCGTATCCGGGGCGTGTTTACTAGTACATATATAAGAATAATATTTCCTGTACAATATATTATTATCGATGTAGTAAATTGCAGTTACGTATACAATGCCGTAGCAATGTAAAGCAGCCAATAGAGATGTTTAGCTCTAACAACTGCGACTCCGCCTGCTCGGTGCACCACCCTGTTTCGCTCCGCCTCACTCGACGTTACCTTATTAAAAACCTAACTGGATGTCGCAGGATATAATTAAATTGATACGTACATTCGAATAAGACATTTATTTGAAATATTCTTTTTAAGAAATAGTGTAAAAATGTTCCATTTTTACTGATATCAAATTAAAAGAACATAATTTCTCGAGATACCTTAGAATGAAGAACTTTTTTAAGATTATACTACGAGTATTACACATAAAAATCAATGAATAGAAATTACTTTCAAAGTCACTTAAAATATTTCATACGTATTTAAATTCTATGTTGGTTAGCGTTATAATATGCTATTCGTTGCTTTGTGACTTTTTCCTATTCAGATTTATCTATCTAATTTATTTAAATTTGGAGATTAAGGTGATAACCAATATGAAACAATAACATACTACAATACAATATTAGATTTCTAAACATAACAGTCAGACCAAGAAACATTGAGTTTTATGATATAAGAATACTCAGGACAACGATATCTAATCTAATTATTACCTCAGCATTTAAAATAAATAATATAATGAGTCTTATAATGTTACCAGTATCTTACTGTTTTTTTGTCATGGTCTTTTTTCGATTCATCTAATTTACTTCAAAGGAAAGTTTCACGGAGTCCGTTTAAATGCAAAATAAACTAATCTAATACTGGTCTATATTTTTTTTAAGACTCGACACTTTACAAATTAGCTTTATTTCTACTTCCCTGTTTTAATGAATTCCTGCAAAGTAGCTACTGCCCATAATTAGTTTTTCTTTATTGCAAATCTCGTTTCGTCCTTGTAAAACAATATATTTAAAGTTGTACAATTTTTAGTAACAACCTGTTTAATAATATTTTTTGCTCTGCTTATAGAAGGGTAATATTTTACGCGTGTGTGTAAGTACATTGTATGTATGTCTATTCCATTATGATTTTGAAGAGTGAGGCATCATTCGATTCGTATTCTTCCCTCCGGGGAACATTCCGGTGTTACAGGGGAAGAAAACGAATACAGTCAGTCGGGCTTAGTGTTTTTTTTTTTCAACTACTAGCTTACAATATTGTTCATAATAAAATTACTGATTTAAGGGAATTATATCTAAAAATAAGACTTTGTACGTAAATTTTTGGGTATTATAATATCATCGTCATTAACATGTACTATATATTATATACTAGCAACTGCTTATTGCTTACATTAAAAACTTATAGGCACAGTCAATGCCTAGCTTATTTTTTAATATGTGTGTTTGTGCATTTTGGACATCAATTTCAAGTTTTGAGTATTCTCCTTTATTTTTCTCTATATTTTTCCTATACAAAATACGCTTGTAATTCCAATATTGCTTCTAATATTGCTTCCGTTGCCAATTACTGGTTACTACCAGTTGTTTACCACCAATCATTACCATGATTCATTATGGGATAAACAACATGATCGTGTGTCCTCGTTTCCTATGAAAAGAATGTAATCTACTGTTCCGAGCGATTGTCAAACTGTAAAAATACCAAAAAAAATGCCAACAGCTCCGTATATATATGATTACACGAAGCAATAGATTACTTTCTAAGATTTTTGGGGAATCTGTAGAAAATGTTTAGAAGGTTTGGCCAAATATAACTCAAAGAACATAAATCTGTTTTAATTTTTAACAATTATTGTGGACACGAAAACTAAATGTAAAAGTTGTATATCTTCCTTGTTACCAATTTTATTAGGGATATTTTAAAATTAATGATTAATAAGCATTTGATAAACTAAAAACTCGCAAGTTTTTTGAGATTACATCTACACATTATGTGAAAGTGTTCGAGTGCCGGGGCCTACCGCAGATATACTTTATTATATTTATTATATATAAATATTTAGCACATATTCAAACGATAATTTTAAAAAGGTAAATCCACCTATACACACTACATTTGTTTCATTAACTGAGTAGCGTTTCAACAAAAGACTTAACATATTGCTAATGAATATCTGGACGCAACCGGTCTGATTTGTGGTTACGTACACACCAACCCTTGGAAAGGGGATGGCTAGTTGTCCCATATTATTCATCTCTACTACTAAATAACACTAAGAAAATTAAACCGTACATGAAATATTTACAAATGTATGAAGAGTTATTCAAATAAAGCAATTTTCATGTTAGCTGGGTGAATTTAATTACGCGTTTACTGCAAAAACAAGTTTGGAAGTTAGTTTTTTTTCATTCATCACTTAAAGCGCAGCATTCAAATTTGACCGAAAATGCATTACTAAAATGTTTATTCTGTACACATTATTGGAAATAAAAGGCATCCTTTTAACTTTATCTTTCCTGTAATTTCTATTTTCGCTGTAATTTAAATTTTCACTAGTATATTTAAGTTTTTTTCTCTCTTTTCGTTGCTATCTTTGATAAAAACCCGCTCAAATTATAACAGTATCATCAACTAAAAAGGTAGATTTTATTTGTTACCGTACGCCGCAGTTATTTTTAATTCAAGAAGTGCTATTGTGGTATGAAAGAAAGTCTTGAGAAGAAACGCCAAGGGAAAGAGATTACATTGCACATTTCATAATAAGCAAAAAAATTATAGAAACAACAATAAAACATTATTGTAGTGTACACACAACTAAGACTATAGTTTTTAACACAAAGCGTCTTTTATATACAATTCATTCACTTTTTATCAAATAATAATTTATAAAAAGGTCTTTATATAGTATCGTATATTTTGCCGATGGCTTGAGTTCTCTTCAACGGTAACCCGATCGAAAGACCAAACTATGAAAGTCCTGTTAGCAGTTATATCTGTTGACACCACCAAGAGCTTATTTCCACTTTACGGTACTATAACTCAAATGCTATCTTTTGTACAATGTTATTAATGTCAATTATATTTCGATTTGCAAAATTAATCACCTTATATCTTATGTCTTTTATAATCCAATAAATCAATCTAGCTTTGCTCCACGGCTGTATCATGGTCTGCCATTTTCATTGTCTGAATTAGAAAATTACAGTCATTCAAAAATACCTTTTTCACTCACGTACATATCCCAATTGTAATTCTTATTAACTACAAATGTGACTCTAGGGTATAACCAAATTACGGTTCTAATACTATATGTATTTCCACAAACATTTATGTCCATAGGGGATACATTGTCTTGACAAGTACCTAGCTATTTAATAAAAATGAAGTAAGAGGTCCAAGCTATCCAGGATATATGCTGCAATCTGCATCTGCAAAATAATTTTATATTATACACGTGATTGTTTGTAAAATATTTTCATTAAATTTAAGGGCACACGGATCGACAAGTAGTTTTAGGTAAGGTTACAGTTGATAAAAATTAGGTTCAGAAAAATACATAAGGTGCTTCCAAACTTATGAATATGGGCTTATTAAATAAAAATATAATTTAAATAAAAATTTGGGGCATTTAATTTGGAGGTCCAAGTTTCGAGCTTCTATCCCGTCTTTACGACTGCTGTTGACGTGTTATTGCTGTATTGTATATATTACTGATGGTATGAATGTAATGTATGTTAATAAAATGTTTAAAATCTAATTAGGTAAGTTTAAAACCAAATGCACAATGAAATATAAACAAAATTGGAAAAAATCTATCTCTAAGGAATTTCAGTAGTTTATGTACACTATGAACAGAGCGGGAACACGAATAGTTTAAAAGCAGTAACAATAGAAATTTGAAATAAAAGTTGGCTAGTTGAAAATAATAACCGTAAATTTCGTATTTCGTAGAATCTATTACTGCTGAAATGAAAAACGATCCATTCCGAAAAACAATTCCGAAAGAGCAACGGCCTTTGGCGAACGGATTTGGAACGTAGCGAAAAATCGAATGCACCCGTTACATTTTTTGTTTTGCTTAATTACGATTGAAGTCGTACTCTAGCGCTACATATTTGAAGAAAATAGATTTCAAAAGATTAAACTGAGTAGATTTCAAAAATGAGCGACAAAAATGACGAGATACAAATATAATTTTCATACAAGGACCAAATTTGTGTTGTTCGAATCGACTACAATACAATAAGTATAAGCACTATAAGGATATATATAAGAACACTATAAGTATATTTAGCAAGTATTCAAATAGTCTTTCGAATTAAGTACAAAAGTTTATATCAAGTGAAATAATAAAATGAAAAACAGAGCAAGAGCGGCCTTTCTTTGACCGGCACTTCTATAGTAATTTTACGCCATTTGCGTCACGCTCTGGATCATCTCCTACACGATATTCTATAACGCGCCTCATTGCTTACATTTATATTTTCCAAGCTTGCATTTTGTAATAAATTTTTTATACTTTAATGATAAAATTTGGTTTTATAAGTTGAAACATTATTTTATGATGATACATGATTCAAAAATATTTTGTCTAAGACTTTTTTAAAACCACTAGTAATTCATCAGTGAGATTTTTTTAAAATCATCAGATTTATTTAAGTTAAAATATACTGTCAAAATATAGATATCGATATCGTTCTTATGATTTAAAACAAAATGATATGGAAGCTATTTTCTAATATATATATATTTCGCATATAGCACCTGTTTTTGTATTTAGAAAAGTTGAAAGATTTGGTTAAAATAATTAGATTAGTAGCCGTTATGTACAAGAAAACTTAATGACCTTCTACCAAAGACTTTTAATCCGAAGAAGTTCGTTGATTAAGTGCGAACGTAAACCACAGATTGACAGTAAATTTACTCATGTGGTCGAAATGTGGTCAGTTTTAGCGTCATAGCCCATTTAATCTTTTTACATAAATGCATGTACATGTATGAACCCATTATAAATTTATACTATACTTAGATTTCTAGCTCAGTAATCCTAACTACAATCTGTAATTATCTATTACAAATACGATAACATATTTCAAGCTATTAAGGATTGCCTTTAGATCTTTACAATATGAAGCGAATAGGTAATGAATATTCACTTAAGTGTAAACAAAGTTAACTAATGAAATCGGAATCGGTCAACAGAAAATAATAAAACAGCTAAAGTCTTTCACTTCAAAGTTGTTGTCTCACATCTTGGTACAGTAAACTAAATTTATAGTCATACATACATATTTTTCCAGCGGCTTCGCTTGCATTGAAATGATCGTTATTAGGAAAATACAAAATATAATAGCAGAATTGAGATCAGCGAGTCAATAATTAAACATTTATCATTAAATTAATTGAAACGTGCTCGTCGTAAACGAATATTCATCAATGGAATTAAAATTTCCCGCACGTTAACTACACGGAGTTCGACCATTTTCGAGGGCACTACAAATTTATCAGAATTCCGCGCGATTTTAAACGCTTCTGGTTGATTTTGTACGATAATGAAAACCGCTCGAACATTGTCTGCTATCGAGTGCCGTCATTTCATATTTCAACAACAGACCATCGCTGTAAATATACAATATTGAAGTGTTACTTGTCCATTTCCTGCGTTGTCGAGGAAATGTTACTTTAATAAATTTTATTCGGGCTCGTTGAAATTATTCTTTAATAAAAGCAATAAAATGAATGCGTCATACAGCACTTTCTACAATAATACTTCACATTCTTAACTTGGAAATGCTGGTATACTTTTACTGTAATAGAAATAGCATATGCTATAAGGCCACATGTGTTCCATTCGCAATTAATTTATTACATTCGTAATAGGGCTTTACTCCACAAGGTCGCTTTCTTATAGTATAGTGCAAGGCTGCAACGTTTAATTACTTTGTTTTACCTTCGTTGCTTACACTGCTATATGTTTATATAGTGAATTCATATACTCGTATGTAGGTTCTCTTTTAATTAACAAATACAATATTAACTTTTTAAACAAAGTGAGTTTGAAAATTGTAGCCGACGTATTAGAATTCAATTAAAATAAGAGTTTAAGATACAGTAATGGATAAAGGAAGACAATCTGTTTATCAAACATAAATTTTATCACTGGTTTTTTGATATCTTTCACGTAGTAAAATTTGTGTAAAAACAAATATAGTGATACTACTGAGGCGGTGATTGTTTTAGTCTAATTAATTTACTGTATGAAAAAGTGTGGGTATTAAATTAAAAGTTAAATCTTTCTAAATACGCATAGGTAATAGATAAATAATTAAATGATATAAATAAGAAGAGAAGAGTGGGGCATCATTTCATGCGATCAAATGATGCCCCACTCTTCAAAATTAAATTGTTTCTCACAAGTAGGGGAGAAAAGCGATGATAGTTGACTAACAAATTTTCTGTTTAATAAACCACTCCAACGATCACCGGAAGTTACAGTGCAAAATTAAAGGTAGTGTCGTACCATTACACGGTAGAATATAGATCAGGTAGCGCGAGAGCAACAATTCACTATGCCAATAACAATGTAAATAATATTAACAATGCAACAATGCACTAGCTGATTAAACGATAGACGCCCAGAATCATTAGCATCAGTATTATTTTATCCCTTTCATTTACCGATAGAATTATTTCCTTGGCGAGCCTTTGATATGCCCAGGAATTGCTAATAATAATTGTTTTTCGTCGATGTCCGCATTTTTTTTTTCATCATTTTGTTCTCACTTTGAAACCTTACCGAGTAGGCAATTAGACACTTCTCTTTGAATCTCTTTGAGTACGTGTTTTATGAAGGAATTTATAAAAGAAATAAACGTCTACCATGGTCTGAAAATCTATAAAATCTAATATATTGGTACGGAAAAGAACTCTCATTGAAGTAAATTATTGAATTTATTATTTAATGACAAACACAAAGCGATAAAAATGATCATTAGGAAATAAATACTAGTAATAAATAAAGTGTCACTTTATGTTTTTCAAAATAATTGATTAAGGAGTATAAGTATACAACATTTTTATTATATTTTTTTATCAAACAGATTATTACATCAAATCTTTAGTGATTACCTTTTTACTAAAACATGATTTATTTTGTGTTACAATTTCTAAACGGTATAATAAGTTATAGGTGAAATGAGTATGTGATACTCCGGTATATTTACTAGGATTTTACAATATAGCTTACAAAAAAGAAACAAATTAAAACAAAATACGTCGCATGTCAGTTAAGTACTTATAAGTAAATGTTATAAAAATTCCGATTATTTTTACAATGAGCTTTGCCGCACTTTAAGATATGTAATTTATCACACAAAAAGAATTTTTTATGTAACTCGAACTGCTTTGTGTCAACCATTGCGTGTATATTATAAGCGAAGGAAAATAATAAGTTAAGGAATAAATCAAAGAGCAATTTTCCTTTACATGCGATTCTAAATTCCCATTGCTGAATAAAAACATTTCAACAGTTTTTGTTGTTTTTCTAGGTGCCCGAAGGTCTGCTTTAATAGTTGACTATTCGTATTTGCATACACGGCACAACTAGGGTACGTGCTCACGCGACCAGCCTCATCGAATCACGCAAAGTTCTATTTAAGTGTAAGAACACACTGGAGGCGTAAGCGGTCGCGCCCTACATAGGGGTTTCAGTATGGGAGCGGCCTTTCATTAGTGTACTCAAAGCGCACTGCCGGTATTATTACTTTTAAAAGCAAAAGGCTTCCAGCATTCATGGCGACTTACAAAGCTACGCTTTTAACACTACTATAAAATAGTATCTACTCTTAAGATAACATGTCAATCCACATTTACCTAACCACAGCTAACAATTTATTCAGTTTAAAAAGCTACACTAAGAGAAAACTTTCCATTTGTTGTTTGCGATTCTTTTTGATTATATTTCTTTACCAGCTCACTTTTACAAGATTCGAATTTAATTCTAAGTGAAAATAACACGGAATTAGAAGTGGTAGTGTACTCCGTGCATATATTTGTAAAGTATGGATCTCTGCCTATACCTATACACTTAAAACTTTAATTTTAATAAATGCTGTTTAAAAAAGCGGCAAAACAGCCAATTACTTTTAAAGAGTTTTGAAACGCTTTTCGAAGTGTCTGTTGTCACGATCTACAAAAATTAGGCTAAAGCAGTTACAAAAGTGTAAGAGTGCTAATTTTATTAAAATTTCATTAAAATGAATTTAACAATATCAATAGTTATCTAAATAATATACGATCACAATGTAATGGATTATTACAAATTGTCGTGTCCAATTATTCGTAAAAAATGGAATTAACATTCTGGAAAATCCTTTGATGACTAACGTTCATTTATCGCGTTTGTACGACAAAACCCAGCCTTATAAAATTCATACTACTCGTAGCAATTTAGTGCTACTTTAATAGACGTGTACAATTAATTGTATTACGATAGTAATCTCAATGAAACGACAAACACTCTTTGGAATATTTGTTACTACAAATTGGAATAAGAAGTAGGCACTAATAGTGAGTATTAAATTTAAAACAAAATAACTGCTAAGCCGAGAAATTGCGCATTGGAAATTAATTAATTGGGCATGATTGATATTTATTATATTTTACATAGTAGAATGGTTTTGTCTTTTAATGTGTTTCGACATTCGCTTACGTAATATATATGTCTAAGTATAATCAGAAGTCCATGAGAAGATTTTCCAATATCTTGACCAAAACTACTTTGAGCTTTTAAAAGCCACTTATAAATGTTGGTACAACGCCTCTCGGATTTTTATTTACCCAAATTCTGGTTTGTATCGTCATGACTGATGAAAAGTACATGTTATGATATTGAACAATATGGTTATATCTATAATATGTTTGCTATACACATCATATCCAAATTTCTCGTCTCTCGAAACTCGGATATATACAGATAGACGTTTACTTCTTGTTATCCGACACAACGTTGCACGTCAATATTCTCAGTACATTGGCTCACTCCAAATATTCTAAGCACATCGACGGACAGTTTAACAACACAAACTTATTAGCAAATCGATTTCCCTTGCGCTCTCAAGTGTAATAGATTCAAAGTGTACATATACTTGTAACCGTGTACATGTTTACCTAATTCTCCAACGGTTACAAATATTAACAATGTTTGATGAAATTCTAGACTTTGCTACGCTTTATACCCATTCTTTACATTTTTGTTAGGTTTCATTGAAAGTAAAACGTATCAAAGCCCGTTACGCGATTATGTTTTCTGTCTTAAAACTTATTCATATTAAAGTCCGTGTCATCGATTTGTTAATATATTTAATTTAATTATAATATACAGGGCCAGTAGTTTATAAATCGTGGTCTAGTACAATCACCTTTCCAAACAAACTTTTTTTTTTAGTTTTAATCCTAATAAATATCTTTGTAAATAAAACTAAATTATGAATAATATGAAAATCTTGATGACATTCTATTTTTTAATAATGTTCTCATACTAGCTAACAATATCACATTTATTTGAAAAAGGGTCGTCTCGATGTCTAGATGCCCTACATTTTTCAGCCTCGATGTGCATGCGTTCTACCTAGGGAAATTGCTTGGCCAACTCGAAGAGACATTTCATACCTTCATAACGATAGAATATAGAGTAGGTCGTAGATAGAACGTTGGTAAAACAACTTTATATTTTTAAGGTACTACAAACCATATCATCAACAAAACAGCGTCTATATCGTTTTATTGCTTTCTGTCTTTATACAAAAATATCTAGTTTCTGTATAAAATACTAAAGTTATTTTAGTACGCAATATATGTATATACTCGAACGATTCGAGCTTTTGAATTTGAGTAAAAGTCCCAGCAATGACAAACATTTGTGTGAAATAGGGAGACAACGAGTTTGTTTTTAGTTTGAACGTGCTTTGTTTCTCCGTACATTTCACATGTACATATAAAGTCCACTGCTTCAAATCAAAATTTGTGTACTGTACAAATGTTTAAAACTGTTGTTGATTTATTTTATGTTCCAGATGCATCTATGAAAAACATGAGCTTATGTGTGCTTACATAGATAAATGATGAAAAAAATTATATGACATTTTAACATATGCAAAGTTAATATTTTAACTTAATTATTTTTGTAATTTTTTGTTTATTGAGTAAAAGGTACAGGTCTCCATT
>DWLR01005832.1:0-10592 GCA_018246295.1 Papilio alexanor hazarajatica
TCAATGTGAACTTCGTAAATGTTGAGTAAAGTCACTCGTGCCCACTGAGGTACAACTTCGAGGTCACATAGCTTATTAAATATATGTGCTCGTTTCACAAATTACGCAGAAAATACTATCCATGTAAAATATTCGAACATTCAGAAGACGTGTTATTACTATTGTGCTTATTATAAAGAGATATTCAACATATCTACTGATTTATTTCTATCTCTTTGTTATTATACTATTTATATATTATCAAACATAAGTTCACAAAAGGAATTAACTTCTAATATGGAAATACAAATAAAACTGTTTCGGATTTACTAATTGTCCTCTCACTAGGCTTTGCCTGGATCACGAGGTAACCGCTTAAAAATTACTCGAAAGGATTTATACATTTACAAACGAAAGTTAAATTAAAATAACAATTTATATTAATATAAGACAAAATTAAAAATGAGGTTTTTTGCTTCGTTCACTGGGCAATTTTTGAGGTCCAAAATGGCGTTGTAAGTTGAAGCCCTTATATGATTCCCGAAACGTTGACCGAAAGTCGAAAATGTTCTCGGATCCGGTAGTTTAAAAATTCGTTTATCACTTAAAGTGTTAATGGAGCAAATTTTAAATAAAAATAAATTACAAACAGGTAAAACTTTCGCTCGTCGATACAATGTCGAAAGCTTTGGCTGTATCTAAGAAGAGACGCCTATACTACTGGAATTACTGTCTAAATAAGAAGAAATAAGATTAACTAAAAGTGAGGTAGCATCTTCCGTGGATCCATCTTCCGTGGATCTGTTGTGTCTAAATCCATATTTTCTGTCAGTTAAAAAACCGATATGCTTCAGGTAATTCGCAGGTCGAGTATTGACAAGCTTTCCTAGTATTTTAGAGAAAGCATTGAGTAAAGATAATTACCCTGTAATTTCCGGCCTTTAGGTCCATCTTTGTGGATGGAAGTGACACACGCTACTTTATAGACCTCTCGAAAGCAGCCAGAACTCAAACTAAGATTGAAAAAATGGGTGATGGGTTCTATGATAAAGTCTTATTCCGTCAAGGCTTGGAGCACTATCAAGTTTTAGCTGCATGATTATGGTTTCTATTTCTTTAAAGTCCGTAGGCTGTATAAAAAAGGACCAATGTGTTCCACGGCTATCATTTAATTTTCTTGCCAAATTTTACTTCTGTTTCTTCAGTTTGTGAAAGGATACGACCACCTAATTTTTGATCGACGGATGAAAATAAATTTTTACAGTTATTTGAAGATTCTCCTGATGATATGAGTTCGAAAATTTGATAGTTATGCCTCCTGATATTGCAAATTTCTTTAACAAAATTCCAAAGCCTCTTTGGAATTGTATGTGTTATCGGAAAGTTCGTGTAATTGTAATTGTTATTTAAGTTTTTTCAAAAAATTGTTTCAAAAGTTCTTGTATCCATTATAAATTAGCTGAAAGATTATAGCGTCGTTAGGGCATTGCTCGGATTTTAAATGTTATCTGTCTCGGTACTGAATACAACCGAATAATACAGGTGTCATACATTCATACACCCCCACTATAATTTATTTCAGAACAAAGTAATGGAAAAATACATATTTAAGTTCATAATTATTTTCACACAAGTGTTTCACATAAAAATCAATGTACTCGTATGTTTGTACTCCAGGCGTGCTTAAGGCATTGATCAGACTGTGATGAAATTTTGGTAGGGTTTGGTAGGTTCTGAGGACTCCCATAAGAGTATATGGTTCAAAAGCAAGGTCAATATAAATTAAAGAATTGTTTTTCGTTTTTAATTAAATTTTGTCCAGTATATTTTGATATCGTTTTGAGTTTTTAGATTTATTTACTTTACACGTCATTGCAGCGCATGCCGGGTTCACCTAGTAAGTATACTCGTATGTGTCCCACTCAGAGAACGTTGTCTAATGAATTTTGAGGTAAAAACTTTAATTGTAACAAAATAAACTTTCCATTTTACTAAACTTAATCATTAAATTAAATTCGTGTTTAGTAAATCTTCTCGTTTTAATCCATGTATGATACAAAACAAAAGCTATGGATTGAAAGAAAGAATTGCGGTTGTGTGGAAGAATTGCGGTCGTGTGGAAGTTGTTTCGTGTTGCGAGCGAGCGAAGTTCAAAAACCGCTGCCGGATGTCGCCGCAACTTTCGCAAAGATGGAAAGTGTCTTTAATACTTACTGTTGTTTACTGTTTTCCTTTATTAGAATATTTACGAAATTCTAAATTTAAATTAATTTACTTTATCAATCTATGTAAAATTTCCAATAAAATGAGCAGTGAAGTTACACGTGTATGCAGAATGACAATTTTAAATTTACAAATATAAATATTGCCGCGTCGGTATTACATTGGCTAGTGGACATCTATTACGGACCTTTATATGACCGGCTCGGTGAGCACCGCCGGGCGGAAGGTGAATAAAAACCTGGATATTTTTCATATTTATGTCCGTGCACTCGAAAATATTCCTCGAGTACGGTATATACGTGTAGGGGGATATAGGCCGTAAAGGTGTGCGCGGTAAGGGGTGTTATCGCGCGCAGGTGTAGGGAGCGTGGGAGCCGTCACCTGGCGCGCCCCCTCTGCCTCTTCGCTGCCCTCCGCCCTCTCTGGCTCGTTAATGATGATGTGCTCAGCCAGCAGACTATTTCACTTCTGAATACATCTTTCTCACTTTTGATCCTCCCTCCTGCTTGCTCGCGTGTGCCGCCCTCGTCCCGTCCCTGTCCTGCCAGGCTCGCCTGGTCTCATCCGCCTAGTCAATTCGGCAAACGCGTATCTACTTTGTGTCGGAAATGTAATGGAACAAATGCGGCTGGAATTAACGTCGGAACGAATGTCGGAACACGGGGTCGTTCTCTCATCGGATATTTTCCACGCGATGATTTTGATGCGCATCTACAGGGCGAAAACGTTTGTGGTCGAATATTTATCTGATACTGTATGGATGTCGTTTACCATTGTATTCATGAAAAAAGTTTGTTTTGTAAGGTTTATATAAATTTAAATCTTATTTTAAATAACACAAATTGTTATTTCATCTGGTCAGGTATGAGAATAGTGAAATAAGGTTTACAATTTCTCGTTGCTTTAAATGTTTTATGTTAATTATGAATCATAACACAGATCTTGCATTGTCTATTGGAATATTAGAAAAGATGCAATTTTTTTGTTCAAATTTCAAGTTCAAAGTTACATTAAATGTAACTTTGAACTTGAAAATGAAAGCAAATATTTTATGACATCTCTACGTAATAGTAATGGATGGGTTAATCCTATGAAAGCCACGAGTCATGCTTAGTGGTTGATGTCTAAATAATGTCGCAAGATGTCCCCACTCTTTAGAAACACGGAGAAATGATATTTACAACCTTAAATCTTACAATGTTAATAAAATGATAGTATTTACTAGGTGTTTACCTATTCATTTACATAACGGTTTAACGGTAATAATCATACGAGTATTCGCAATGGCAAACTTGACTTAAATGATTTTTCATAATTATTTTAGGTCTTAACTTATACAGTAGGTCTGGTCCTTATGCAGTATTTCAATAGAGAGTATACAGAAAAATCATGGAGTAGGTAATAGAAAATCAAAATCTTACTTAAGTTTTTACGTACAGTCGAGTTGCTTGACGGTATTCCACTTACAGAAAAATTGCCTTGTTCCTTGCGACGAGCTAAACTCCGCTTCCTTCTTACAAATAACCAATTAGTGTGCTATCGATGTTTTGATAACATAAAATAAAATCTGTAGCGTACCTGTACTGTACCCCTGACTATTGTTATCATCACTGTCTTTGTTTTCCGCTTTGGAAGTTTTACGATCTCTGCCATTCAGACGAATTCATTATTTCTGAATACTATATTGTTACGACATTGACCAACCTTTTTTCGTCCTAACACATTTAAAAGTGCGTTTCAAGGCGTACTAAACGTTCAAACGAATATCTTTTTTAAAGTGTAATACCGCCAAGGAACCCGACTGTACGTCTAAAATCTTTAAAGCTTTCGTAGCTCCTCGTTACGCTTACTAAATATTTCGTAGCTCGTCATTTACATTTACAAAGCATTTGTAGCTCCTCGTTTACTCTCACAAAATCTTTCTTAGCTTTTCATCTATATTAACGAAATCTTTCGTAGCTCTTTGTCTCCATTTACAAAATCTGTCGTAATTCTTTGTCTACGTTGACCGCACGACCCTCAACATAAAATAATTTTGAATGTACGTAAAAAAGCATTTCAGAAAAGGAAACCAATTTTCACAGAAACAAAATCAAAGTAAAATTTTGATTTTTTGTGTAGCAATTTAACCAAAAACCGATCTGTGAAAATTGATAAAGGGTTTGTTTATCACCATCACTTAGCTTTTCGAATCTTTATATTTCAGGAAAAATAAAATGAGAGGACAATATGTTAGCAAGTTATTCCTAGGTATTAATTCAGCACCTTTATATTTTGTATTCAATTCACTTGGTATGTAAGGTAACAACGTCTTGCGCTCGCTCGTCAGTCAATAAACCTTTTGACCATTCACCAATTCGGCTTCGTGAAGCTTTCGTCGGCCAGGCGGCGGCGGCGGCTGGGATTATTGGGTCATTAATCACAACCCACATCGCTTGCCTCCACCCTGCTCGCTTGCTTTGTCACAAGGGTTGCCTATTAACATATCGATAATGTAGCATTTTCTTCAGAAAAAATATTTCTTTATCACGTATTGTCTGAAAATATATGTAGGGGTGAGGGGGGGCAAAGTCTCTGTAATTAAAAAAAACAAGAAAGTTACAAGTTGACCGATACTTATTTTACTACGAAAAATATTTTAAAAATTTGTACGGAGGTGAGAGACAAGGGGTTAAACAATTTCCTTACAGTAATGTTTAAACTGCTATAGAGACTGACTAAATTTGACCTAAGAAATTCGTTACTTTTACTTTTAATTACAAAAATATCGATATTTTAGCGAAATATTTGTTAAACACCACTATATCGACCGCAAAGCTCAATTTACACAAGTAACAAGATCGTATGTACGCTGTCCGACCCACCTCCCACCTCCCAAGGCTCTGGTGTGGGTACGTTACAACACTCACGATTCACCAACACCCCCGTCTGTCTGAGACACTCCTTAGCAAGTTAATACTCGAGAAAATAACACCGATGTAGTCACAATAGTTGTAACTCTAGTAAGGTTATAGGGCAAATTGCGTCATGATCTCGCTAAGTGCTATATTACTAAAAATGAACATAATAATATTTAGGTAAGATTCTAACCGCTTTGTCTCCAAATCTGGTTATATTAAACCACCAACGTAACATATATAGCGATTAAAAAAATAATGGAAATACAAAAAAAACACATTAAATATTGCCACAGATTGTTAACACATAATTAGTAGCTAATAAAGCTAAGCGATGGAAATTGGAAAAGTAAAGTACTGTTTGCTTTCAATTTGTTAGAGCGAAGGGTTTCCTGGTGATGATGTTTGAAGTTAAATCTCCCTTCTAAACGGTTTAAATGTGATTCAGCGAGCGCCTTTTTACAAAGACTTTAGCCGAGACTCAAACGCGCGAGTCTACGTTATGATAATCAATTTATCAAAACGTATCATGTATAGCGATTTGATCTTTTCACTGAAAAAATTGAAAATACAATAAGCTCTTTTGTGAGAGATTATTTTGTTTGTAGAAGTCATTCTGCCATTATATAAACGTAATAGAACACTATCGCTTGTAACCCAGAGGGGCAGGCAGAGATTACGGAAATATATAAAATATGTAATAATCGGGTTTAAAATAATGCGTTCTTTAGAAATCAAATACCTTTTCACCAAAATTTGCTGTTAGGTAAAAAGAAGTATGGTGTTAAAATAGAGGTGCGCTGCTTATATAAATTCTGTGAGCGTAGGTACAAATTGAAAGTTAACATAGTTATACATATACGATTCGTAAGCAAAATCCTAATTTTGTCAACATAATTAAAATCTTGTCCATTAAATTCGCATTCGTAACTAACCCCTTGGCTTAGTTGACCCCTAGTATGATATATTATGCAAATATATCTTCTAAAAACATAAACTTAGAGTTCGAAACAGAATGCATTCGAATTCATAAGGGAGGCGTTGAAGCCGAGAAAAAAGCACGTGTTCTATTTGGGATTACACGCACCCTATAAACAAAAGGTTAACATTATAGCTTCCGAAATATCATTCCGAATAAAATATATAAAATATTAAAAAACTAAGAATGTAGACCTCTGTAGACCCAGTGAGCTTCTATACAAAAAATATTTTGCTCACATTTGAACTCAAACTATGATAAATAAAACTTCGATCAGATTTCGAACATAACAAGATGTTACAAAAATAGCCCAAAAGCCTAGAGGGAGGGGGAAAGGTCCATTGTAAAGAGTCTTTTGGCAATATTTGAAAACCGTAGCATGACCCAAAAAAAAAGATCTTGGATAAAACATATAATAATCATCATTAAAACATACCCCTGAAAAAATAAAACTTAAAGAACTTTACTCAACTTATTAAGAGGAGCGGCGCAAAGTACTCCGCCATGCTGGATACATAACCTCCCTCGTCTGGAGACGGCCTATGTTGCATTTACATTGCACTTATTGCATTTTTACTAGTTTATTAATGATAAAATAGACTTCAATTTATGGAGACGTGAATGGTAGAAAATAAATTTTAACAAATGTAAGACGGCCTTAATAGTAGCTAAAGGTATTCGTACAGGGGTCGGCAAACTGCGGCGCGCGAACCACATGCGGCTCTGGATGTGAAGCTGCGGCTATTTGGATGTGAGGCTGTGGCTCTTTAGTTCCATACATAAATATTATTTATTTCATAAAAAAAAACATTTAAAAGTCATTCTGAATCGATTAACGAGGATTAAGCACCACTTGTATCTCTAGATATTTTATAGATATTTTTCTTATGAATAAATAGATTATTTTTTTATCAAAAATCTTTATTTATGCAAGCAATACTATTTATTGTTGGAAAGAATTTTTTTATCACTTTGACATTTTGTAAATTGTAATTTTTGACTCTTTAGACTCAAAAGGTTGTCCTTTATTCGTAGATAATATAAGTAGTATGACAGCAAGCTATATTTCTAAAGACACTAAACGCCCCGCAAGCGCCCGAGCGCTGTAGATTTAAGCCGCTCGGCGTCCAGCGGCACTATTCAGCCGGTTTAAGCCGGGCGACAGGGGCGCGGGAACGCAGCGTATGCGCCGACATGTGCGGGAACAATGGCCGCATTCTCATGGACTCAGCCGCGGTAAGCTGATTGCGTGACGTCATTACAGAAACACGCCGCGTACACACTGGGGACTTCACGAAACTATCGATACACAAAACATAATTTTCCTTAAATTTAAATTAGAGAAAAAGTCGAGCTAATTAGATCATTAGGTAAATATGACAGATTATAAGGTTATACAAATACAAAGACCAAAAAAAAATCATTTGTGAAGTAGGTATGTAAAATATGAATACAAAATATCGTAACACTGACGAGTGAAAGGGTAAATTTATGTTAAAAACCGCCATTTGGTTGCATTCTCTGACTACCTCTGGATTATGGGGAGGCATCATTGCTTTTTTATTTATTTATATATCACGCTTTTATTTTGCCTCTACTTTTCCAGTACCGTGTAAACCATAAAAAATAACACCATTAAACTAGGCCTAATTGAATGTCATATACAAGCATTGAAATAATAAATATAAACGTGCTGTGTACACAGCCCAGGTCGTCACGCCGCCTATGGGTGAATGCGATCTCGGCTTACGGGGATCTGCAGCGAATAATCGGTTCACGACTCCATAATCCGGCGTGTAAAACATTGCTGGCGTTACGTTAAACCAAGTTTTTTTAATGAAATTTCACTTACTATTTTACTAAAATAGACGTGTTAAATAAATTGACGCAAAAAGCTTTTTTTTTAAAGCGAACAGAGTCACAAGCAACAGCTAGCAGTTAATAAAATAAAAATAATAATAAAACGTTTAATTAACATATTCCGATGATTATTATTGTGAAGTCTCAAAATACATTTTACAACTTTTGTAAAATAAAACCAAAACATAACACATGCAATAGATTTAAGTTAAATGACAAGTTTATTGGATTTCCTTCTCTTAGCCGTCCAACATGAGCGCGGCCCGCGTAAGCCGAAGCTGCACTCTGGTGGGCTGAGTGCGCTGCCGCCGCCGCTCGCGCACGCGCACAAGCCGCACCCGCTCAAGCTATCGCCACCCTCGCCGTACGCGCCCCTGCCACAGCCTTTCAACTTCCAAGTAAGATACAAAGACAGTAGTATTCATTAAAGTAATAGCACAGAGAAAGTAGAAGAGTCGTAACGCAACAGTTTTGCGCGAATGTTTCCACTCGAGAGAATACGAACTCACCGAAAACCAGCATGAGACGGAGAGGTTATTTTTTTTCCATATCTCCTCTTTCCTCTCTAACCTAAAATATTTCTGGTTATTTACCATACATATATGTTTGAGCGTATTAAGATTATTTCGCATTCAAAGCATTTTTGATTTTACTTTTTAAAAGAACACGAGTCGCAGGGCACAATTGTTTTAGGAAAATTTTCTTAGGAAAATCATATTTAGTACGCTGCGGTTTGACGTTAACGATGCAGCAGAGTCGATGACATTCTTCGAATGGTTGGTTGACAGCTAAATGGCATGATAACGCCATCTATTGACGTTATTACGCGAATACTTACTATTATTATGCTCTGTGTAAGAGCAAAAGAATTGTGGAACGTTGATTTTTATTTAATCTAAAAAACGTAAATTATGATTTTAAATAGTTCAGCTTGAGCGGCATGAGCGAGCCGGCACCGCTAAGCGCAGCGTCGTCAGCGGGTTCGAGTGGCGCGGGTGCAGGCGCAGCTAGCCCGCTCCCACTGCTCGCGGAGCCCTTCCTCGCACCACCGCCTGGCCTGCTGCACATGCTCATGTCCTCAGATAAATGCCAGGTTAGAGAGATATTGCTAGATTGGCATCGCTGACAGTTTAACAGTGGTAGAGATAGCTGCAGTTATTGCACGAATTTGTCGATTCGAGAAGAGAACAAATACCATGATCTAATACAATGCAGGCGTGAAGCAGATATATTTTAAATGATTAGACTAACATACAAGTGGCATACCTGGTGAAAAGTGACCACAGTTCTCCTTTAACATCATCGTCAACGCATCATAAATTATATTAATATAAGAGAAATAGAAAAGAGAGGAAGGGATGAGAAGGAGACAGGTCTGTTATGGTGTTTTATGTAAAAAAGCACCACCAAAACACATTTGTATTTGTGGTTTTACATTTAGGAACTAATGTGGAGCGCAAAGCAATTGCAACTACAAGGAGACCCGACATTGCTTCGACCTCCACCGAGTCCATTCGGAGCACCGCTCGCGCCTACGTGGGAGCTCTTACAAGTAATTAATTCACTATAAGATTATTTGTCATTACAAGCAAAGTGTTACTACATTTAAACATGATGAAAATTCAAAAACAAGTCAGAAAAATTTCTTCATTTTTTTATTTAAAAAACTTCATTGCACTCATGTACAAAAGGCGGACTTAATGCCTATAGGCATTCGCTGCCAGTCGACCACGCATTAAAAGAAAAGGCAGAGGTGCACTAAATAAATGGGAGAATTAATAGTAAAAAAATATCTAATACATGTATCCATATATACAAATATAATTATATGAATACATACAAAATATTAATATATAATTACATACATGCATAACAGGACAAGACTCCCATCTTCAGTATCAAGTCTATGTATGTAATAATTTTTAAATGTTTGTAACTGTGTATTATATGATTGTTTGTATACGAAATAAATTAAAAAAAAATATTGTTATGAACGGAAAAACCTTTTATCGTTTTAACAAAAACAAAACCGACTTCAAATATGTATGTATAATTTTTCCCTTTTTAGTTATAAGAAATAGAAAGAAGATTCATTTACAATGTCAGTTGCCATAGTAATATAGATAATAACATTTTTTTTACAAAAGATATCTATTATCGAAACTAATATACGCGTAATCAAATTACAACAAAAAAGTAAAAAACGCGTGCGAAACATGTTTGTACCTAATTATCACTTTGCAAGAGTAAAAGCGTAAAAGCCCGACTCGTCGCCAATACCTACTTCAGTTAAACACAGCAGTCAGATGCTTATTTATTATCTACCTTCAATATTCTACAGAAATCTCAGCAACCAGTAATTGTATACAGAATAAGTAAGGGGTGTGTACATTGCTAGGTGGCTTTTTGGCCGGAAGGGCGGTGCGGGCTCGCGATTGGGCGGTTGGAGGGTGACTTTTCGCCTTGTCGGTGACTTGACTTACCCCGCCTCCGCCTCGCGATACCGACTGTGACAACATGTTACACGCCTACAGAAGACATTACATGAACCAGCTTACAACCTATAGTTATTTTATTTTACGTGATTAAAATTTCTTAAGTAATCATTTTCTTTATTTCATTTATTAAAAAGATTAAAAAGAAAGATTTTATTT
>DWLR01005833.1:0-10591 GCA_018246295.1 Papilio alexanor hazarajatica
ATATATAATATATAATATATAATATATAATATAGTGGCCCAGGGGCGGGATACGCCAAGCGCCTGGTTTAATCTATATTTTAGCAAAAGATGGAAAAATTAAAAAAAAAAAATGTATTGAATTAAGTTATTTGCAGTAAGCCACAGCAGTTTTTATAATATGTATTATTGGCAAAAAAGTATCTAAAAATATTAAAAATGTTGCCCACAGCAACTATTCCATGCGGATGAAGTCACGAGCAAAAGCTTGTAAATATAATATGATATATGAGGCAATGGAATCTTATTTCGAGCAGTAATAGATTTAATTAATAAGTAGGGTAGGTCGGGGAAAAAGACTTTTCGCATAAAGTATATGTCAACTTGTAACAAAATCTCTTTAGCTGTACTATTTGTATATGGCTGGTTTTGATGACTTTATAAAGGTTACATTTAAAAAAAAAAAAGAAGTAAGTTGGTAAAATATTTTTTCCAGCTATTTTTCTTTTATTTTTCGATCTGTAAAAATGAGTTTTACGTAGAAGTAGAAGAAATTTTACACATTTTAAAATTTGATTACAAAAAACGAAAAATGCAACGCAAGTTGCGAAAAAGTTTATGACGGTTATGGACCTCATGCAGTGTCAGGAAGAGTAGCACAAAGTTGCTTTTGAGCGTTTTAAATCCGGGAGTTTTGATGTCAAATATGCATCTCGCTCTGGTCGCTCTGTTACGGAAAAATGGACGCCATTTTTGAAAAAGTGGAGCGAGGTCGGCTTAACAGTAGTTATGATATGGCTGAAGAACTGGGAATTGGCCACAAAACAGGTTCGATGCATGTAAAAAAGCTGGGTATACAGAAAAAACTCGATATTTGGATGTCATGCGAGTTCACTGAAAGAAACCTAATGAACGGTGTACTTCATTTGCGATTCTTTATTGAGACGTTATGAAACCGAACCATTTTGGAAGAGAGCCATCGATTCGCATCTCTACTATCAACAACTGATGAGATTAAACTGAGAAGTTGAAAGAAAGTGAAGTGATCAATAGAAAGGGTTTTCCATCACGATAACGCTAGACCACACATATCTTTCCACCATCAGCCACCCAGAAAAAATTAAGAGAGTTTGGCTGGGAGGTCTTCGAATTCGACCTTCGAATTTCCAACTGTTTCGGTCTCTTCGGAAAAAAGCAAATGAAACAAAATGTCTTACGTTTTCATATAAAATGCGAAGAGACCTTTTCGCCCTTTTCCCCAACCTATTAATTTAACAAATTAACAAGCCCGACTCAATCTTCAAAATCGTTCCAGCCCTTTGAGCTACAGGAGGGCACAATTAAACGGACATACATAAATATATACATACAAACAAACATACACACATATCTGCGCAAAACATTACCCATCTCTCAGTCGGGCAAAAAAGATAGTTACTTTTTAATATTTAATCTTCATCACTTATAACATTACCGGGTCAATATTAATATTGCGACGTGATTATTAACCTAACCTAACCCAATGGGTAAACACCGCGTCTCGGAGAGTAAAAGTCGCTCCAACGTGAATAAAGTAAAATTTGAAGTGATATAATTTTTTTTTACAAAAATAGGAGTGTTATATATTAATAGATGCGGGAGATCAAGCTGTACCTAATCGTGAACTGAACAGAAAAAAGTGACAGTAAAAAAAGTTATAGTGAAAATACCAAAAAATTCAAATTTAAAAAATTACGCCGACCAAACGAGATCTTTGACATAGTGATATTTTGATGTCATTCGATAGATTTCGTTGAGATCTAGGGCCTCGGGTGGTTTTTAGATTTTTTGTGCTTCAAAAAACCATAAGAAAGGACATGTAAACAAAACCACGAGGCCACGAGGACCTGGACGCAGGAGCGCTGTGACGACGCGACACACCTCGCCAGATAGCCTAAAAAGAACTGAATAAGACAGTGTTATTATAAATGAACAAAATTGGACAAAGGGTGAGAAAGTTATAGTGTTATAAAAAATTGCAAAAAAGTGCACTAATTTCAAAAAAATTATAACGTAAGAAATAAATATATGACATATTGTTTTTATTAATTGGTTAAAAGCAGTGTAAAAAGACGAGTAAAACGATACCTAAGTACGATATCAAAGTTTAACAATCTTAGTGGAAAAATTTACCATATTAATAATAAATAAAGACATTTTAGTGTTAAAAAGACATAGAAATATCAAATGAATTGTGGGGATCTTAAAAATTAGGCACTTAGAATATATATACAAAAAATTTGGTGAAAAGTCCCTAAATAAAAAAACTTTTTTCAGAATCGAAACACCTAAAAGTTTTAAACAAACTTTTATAAAATTTGTAAAAAAAATGTTTAAGTCTGTAATAAAGTAGTCAAATTGTAAATAAAAACACAGGCTATCTAATAGTATAAGTAGACATAACTTTAGCCGATGTGCGAAGTTATTATAAGTTTTAGGTTATTTAGTTGAATTGACAGGGTTATATTGCCCGTTAATAGTAAATATAAAATTCATTTCCATTTTTTAATTGTATAAAGTTTTATTTTTTATGTGTTTTAGACAGAGTTTATTGCCCAAAATATAGTTGTAAGTTTAAATAAAGGCTTTTTGACCATGGTTTATTGACCAATTAGTAGTAAGTAGAAAATAAGCTAATTATAAGCTATTTTAAGAACAGACGCATCCCCTTGACGAATACAAAATGTTTGGATTTAGGACCCCAGACAAGAAAAATGAACGCCCAGTAGCCTCTGACTGACCTCTAACACAGATGATACAAAAGAAGCTAAGACAACACAAAGAAAGAAGTCGACGGACACAGAAGTAGAGGCCGTATTAGTGATAGAAATAGAAGAAAAGGAAAAGGATAAAGAAAAAGATAAAGAGGACACACCTAGATATATAAGTAAGATGTCGGAGGCCAGGGCATGCGTAGTCAAGGCAAAAGATTATCTGGGTCAATCAAAGAACATGAAGAGCGAAATAAAACTAGAAGTATTACAAGCAATAGACAGGCTATAGAAGATAATAAAGGAGTTAAACGGAGAGCAGCCAGAGACAAACAAAACAAAACACTAACCAAGAGAAAGGGAAGGATTTGGAGGAAAACCTGCGATCCAGGGAAAGTCTCATAATATAATAATGAAGATGGAAGAACACGAGTAGTTTACTCAAGGAAAATAATGAAAAGATGGATGAAATAAGAAAAACTTTAGACAGCAATAAAAGAAAACTTACAGAAAACATAGATAATATAAAACAGACGTATGCTAGTGTCGCTGTAACTAAGGCCATGGCAGGGACAAAAGTACAGCCAGAGAGCGTGCAGGTCACACACTCGGTGGCAATCGCGTCAAAGGATGAGACAGGCACCGGAGAGCAGGTGTTGGAAAAAATTATAAGAGTAGTAAGAGCGAAAGATGAAGGCATAAAAATTGACAGTATACGTAAGGCCAAAGATAGAAAAGTAATAGTTGCGTCGATATTACTGCGTGCACGACCTCCCTCTTAGGGAGAATGGCGGACTGGAACCTCGAAGATAACACATCCAGTTCGGACCACAGGGCAGTCCTGTTCGACAAAACCCTCAGAGGAGTCTCATCCAAGGACGATAGAGACACCTGAGACCAAGTCCTCGAGAAGATAAGGAAGGCGGTTAACGCAAAGGAAGAGGGTATCAAAGTAGATAGAGCCAGGAAGATACGGGATAGGAAGGTGATACTAGGATGCAGCACGGAGAGAGAACTTAGCCGCATAAAGGAGAGGCTGAAAAAGGCATCAGTTGACCTCCAAGTAGAAGATGTAAAGAGTAGAGACCCCCTGATCGTCCTGATGGATGTACTATCGTATAATAGTGACGAAGATATCATCACAGCGACCAAACTTCAAAATAAAGATTTATTAAATGGGTGTCGAAGGAAAAAACTTAAGGATGGAGGTCAAATTCCGGAAAAGTCAGGAATGTCCATACGTCCCACGTGGGATATACGGGTCTCACCCTGAATTTGGAAAAGGACCACGGAGGCAGGAGTGTTGCACGTGGGCCTTCAGCAGGTCAGGGTGTAGGACCAGTCCTCTCTTGTTCAATGCACGAGATGCCTGGAGTACGGACACATCAAGAGAGCCTGCACCGAGGCGGAGGACTCTTATTGTCATTGTGGTGCTCCGCACCTCAATGCCGAGTGCGCCGACAGGCAAGCTGGTAAACCTCCCTCTTGTCGAAACTGCGCAATAGCTAAGCTCGACAGTAGGAAGCACAATGCATTCAGCGAGGAATATCCGGTACGAAGGAAGTGGGATTCCCTGGTGAGGTCAACAATAGCGTATTGCTACGGTCGTCCCAGGCGTACCCAAGCACTCCTCTACCGGACACTCCCACTATCAAGCCGTGCAGATTAATCTGCAACGGTCAGAACTCGCAACGGCGGAACTCATCATTGAGGCAAACAAGCGTAAGTTTGTCTTTGCCCTGGTCCAGGAGCCATATATAGGCAATTGCGGTGAGATGAGGCAGCATCCAGGGACGAGGATAGTGCAGTGTGCCACCAGGGCGGCTGATTCAGTCGTTCAGGCGGCCATTGTGCTGTTCGATGACACCATAGCCATCACCCACTGTCCACACCTTACAGATTGTAATATTGCAGTAGCAAAAATAAGGACAGCGGGGTGGGAGATGGGTATGGTGTCCGTCTACTTGGAGCCTGATAAGCCCATCTAACCGCTCGTGGACCAGATGGAAGCCGCCGTGGCGGGCCTGAATACCGCAGGCGTGATAGTGTGAGGCGACCTGAATGCATGGCACATGTGGTGCGGTAGCCGGAAGGCAAACAAGTGGGGGATTGAGGCTGCAGCCTGGCTCGATGAGCAGGGTCTACACGTTTTAAACGAAGGATCTGAGCCAACATTTGACGTTTTCAGAGGAGGTACTCGTTTCTCCAGTTGCTTCGACGTCACTGCCTGCACGACGCTTACTGGGGAAAATACAGAACTGGCGCTTAGCGCAGGACGTATCCAGTTCCGACCACAGGGCAATCCTGTTCGACCTGAACTTGGGCAGATTCATCAGCACAAAAATGACATCCTCCACCCGGAAGTGCACTACCAAAAGAGCAGACTGGAGCGAGTTCCGCAAGGGACTTGCCTAACTGTGGGAAATGGAAAAGATAACATCAGAAGGGATAGGTAAGATTACAACAAAGGAAGGACTGGAAGCGGAAGTGGAGCGGTATGTGGCTTACGTGGAGATGTGCGAAAAAGGACTGCCCAACGTGGGAGGGAAAAGGCGGACAGAATTGCCCTGGTGGACTGAAGAGCTCTCTCGACTTAAGACGGAAGTCTTGAGGAAGAAGAGGCGGATCTCCTGCGCGGCGCCGGTCCGCAGGGGGTGGGTTATGTGACAGTATGTCGACGCAAAGCAAAATTACAAATTAGAAATGAAAAAGGCTCAGACCCTAAGTTGGAAAAAGCTTCTGTGGTAAACAAGAGCGGGAAACCATGTGGGACGGTATTTACAGGGTGATGCGCCGCATAGCCGTCAGGAAGGAAGAAGCCCCCCTCATGAAGGACGGAAAGGTACTGGAGGGGGCTGAATCCGCCAGGAGCCTTGCGGAAACATTTTTCCCAGAAGATCGGGAGGAAGAGGACGATGCGGGCCACACAGAAATAAGAAAATAAGCAAATATAGTGCATGGTGAAATATGGTGAATAAATGGGGAGTCGCATGATTCATCACGCAACCTCCTACTTACCACAGCTGAAGTAAGTTGGTCTGGATCGTCCTTCAAGCCCAAGAAGGCTCCTGGACTGGACGGCCTCACGGCTGACATATGTCAGGCGGCCATCAACCTAAATTCGGACATATTCCTGGCCTTCGTAAATAGATGCCTTAGCCTTTCCTGTTTCCCCAGGAGGTGGAATGAGGCACCAGTGATAGCCCTGCCCAAACCAGGAAAGGACAACTACACGCAGCCTAAGTCTTATAGACCCATAGGCCTTTTGCCGATATTGGAAAAATTCTAAAAAAAATGACTATAAGACATGTACGGTGGCATACTACACCATCTACGTAGCAGTAGTCGTCGATCAGCGGGTGCAAATATGGCTTTATGCCGCAGAGCTCTACCGAGGACTCCCGAGGTTGGACATAGAGGGAGCCTTCGATAACGCTTGGTGACCCGTGGTCCGATGCAGACTGGCGGAAACGCGGTGTCCCGCAAATCTGAGGCGCCTGATCGATAGCTATTTCAGCGAACGATCAGTGCGCGTCAGGTTTGCGGGGGCAGAGTACGCCCAACATGCCACGAAAGGCTGCATGCAGGGGTCCATCGGGGGGCCAACATTTTGGAACCTGCTGCTCAATCCCCTTCTGGGGGCTTAGGAGGATAGAGCGGGTTCCTACTGCCAAGCTTTTGCCGACGACGTGGTTCTGGTGTTCTCTAGGGAACGATCCCACGAAATACAAGATAAGGCCAACGGGGCTCTCGCACTTGTCCAGAGGTGGGGAGTACGGAACAAACTAAAATGCGCGCCAAACAAGACCAAGGCAATGATCCTCACAAAAAGGATCAAATACGACTCCCCGCGTCTGAACATGGGTGGGAGACCCGTTGAGCTCGTCAAGAAAATTAAGATCTTGGGCCTGACAGTTGACGATAGACTCACCTTTAAGACGCACATTGCGAACGTGTGTAACAAAGCGCAAGGCATCTATCGTCAACTGTCAAAAGCAGCCAGGGTCTCGTGGGGTCTGAACCCAGAGATTATCAGAATCATCTACGTAGCAGTAGTCGAGCTCGCCATCCTGTATGCGGCTAGTGTATGGGCACCCGCGGTTAAAAGGAAGGGGACTTTGAAGGTGTTGAACCGGGTGCAGCGGGGGTTCGCATAAAAGATTGTCAGGGCGTACAGGACCGCGACTTTGAGCTAGGTCCTAGCACTTGCTGGGTTGCTTCCTCTGGACCTTCGGGTCCATGGAGCGGCCCTTCTTTATGAAGTAAAAAAGGGTTACACACAGCAGGTGCTGGGAGACCTTGAGTTGGAGAGGCCGGTCCTGTACGGCGAGACATTGCACCCCACGCATCTGGAGGGGCCGCAATTCGGCAGTCTGACGGACGGTGACGAAGTGGCCCGGCGAGCTGCCGTCGATGTAAATATCTACACCGACGGCAACAAAATTGAAGGCAAGGTCGGCGCGGCGCTATTAGTGTGGAATAACACCGCGTAGATCACATGTCGGAAATTAAAGCTGGGGCACTTCTGCACCGTATACCAGGCGGCAGTGCTGACCCTGCAATATGCATTAACAGCATGAAGATCTTTGGGTTGACAGTTGACGATAAGCTCACATTTAATGCGCATGTCAAAAATGTTTGCAGAAAAGTGCAGGGCCTCTATCGTCAACTGTCAACCGCCTCAAACGTCTCGTGGGGTTTGAACCCCGAGATCATCAGGACTATATACGTTGCAGTAGTGGAGCCCACAATCCTCTACGCGGCCAGTGTGTGGGTGCCGGCCGCGTGGAAGAAGGCCACTCAGAAGTTGTTAGACCGGGTACAGCGGGGCTTTGCACAGAAAAGAGTAAGGGCCTATAGGGCGGTCTCTCTGAACGCTTCCCTGACACTCGCTGGATTGTTGCCTCTGGACTTTCGGGTCCAAGAGAGAGATACTTTATGAAGTAAAGAAGGGTCACTCCTAGCGGGTGTTAGGGGACCGAGATTTGGAGAGTCCGGTCAGGTATGAGAGGACCCCACAGCTCGCTGACCTGGAAGGGCTGCAGTTCGACTGTCTGATAGACGGTGACGAAGTTGCCCAGCGAGCTGCCGTCGATGTGAGGATTTTCACCGACGGCAGCAAATTTGACGGCAAGGGCAGGTGTAAAAATACATTTATTTGTACGTTTTCATCCTATTTTGATAATTCGCACATTTTGAAATATGTCATAAATGCATTTTTCCACTTTTTTCAATCTTGCGATAAATTTCCTTTCAATCGTGTTATAAATTTCCTAATGATACGTTGTACAAATTACTAACATAACAAAACGGTGATGGCGGCAGGAGTACGGTTGCTATTTTTTCTATTTTAATACACTTATCGTTCGTATATTTCTCACTAATAATTTCTAATTTTCTCAGTATAAGTTTTGTAAATACTATTGTAAGATTTATTGTTCAATTTTGATTTTGAAAATAATTTAATATTTACACATATTTACACATAACGAAAATTTTCAACTGACTTAAAAAAAGAGGTTCTTATTTCGTTTGTACTTTTTATTATTTTTGTCACAGTAGAACTTCGTCATACCGATAAAAAAATATATGTTTTGTTGGAAAGGGAATATTCGCAATTGGGTCCCATTAAATTCTGAATGTCATTTCACAAACCTTGGGTTCCGAAGATATACCAAAAATTGATACATTGGCAGACTTAAAATAAGTCTGTTTGAGTTTAAACCTAGAAAATGGACGAAACCCATTTTCCAGGTTATAAATCACATAAATAAAACTGGGGTTGCACGCGTCGTTTCTTTATTTCCTACTTGATTTTTTTTTATAATTTGATTCTGCGTATACTAATTTCGTTAATAGATTACATGTGGCAAAATTTATTATTGTCAATATTAGCACGGCAACCGAAAATGTAACTAAAACTTTTTATATTTCTTATCCCTTAAAAATTATAAAAATTTGAAATAGGTTTTGTTGTGATAAAAAAAAAATAGTGAAGTCGAAGGTATTTGAGAAAAGTGTACGATAATGGTAGTGATGAGTGAGAAGTAAGATTATGGAATCGAGATGATTTTTTGCATCGAAGAGAATGATTAAAAATCACGGATGATGTTGAATTCTTAGAGTGAAGGAATTGTAAAAAAGTAAGACCATCACTGTACTTTAAATATGCCAAAGCTCTCGAGTCAGTAGTAACTTTCAATACAGCTAAGTAGATTAGACTGTTCGTATCTACCTGCTATGAGTTACCATGTCAACGTGACTATGTGACGTGCGCTATCTTGATGGAACACCTGCCCGTAATTGCTTCGCCCGTCCTAGGTGCGTAAAGTGCCTAGAGGATCGTGGCACTCCCGATTATCCTAGGCCAAGGGACAAAGCTCTCCTGGCTGATTTCGCTCTACCCTCCTGCGTACTCTGCCAGTCCACAGGACACACGGACAACTATTATTGTTGCTTTATGTTGTACACGGCGCCCAGGACCGAAGCCCAGTAGAAAAGAAAAGACAGGTGATCATGGAGTAATCCCCTACTGTGGACAAAGGGGCCTAGGTCCTGAGCGTCCGTAAGAGCGTGGTTGAGTGGGAGACAGGAGTGGATCCCACTACAAAACTTCTCCAAAAAGGGCTCCCAAGGTGGTGCGTAAGCGTCTGGTGCCACAGGTAGGTGCTGCGGAGGAGGTTTTGGAGGTTCCCCCTAGCCAGGAGGGCCCGGGCTCCCGTGGTAGATTGAGAGAGGCACGGGCCTGCCTGGTTACGGGGAAGAATCACATGATTAATTCAAAGAATTAAAAACCAAAATTAAATTAGGTACCATCACCGCTCTGGAGACCCTGTACCGGCTGGTTAAAGAGACCGAAGCAGAGATAGAAAAAATTAAAAAAGAAAAAGGGACAGAGCAGGAAAGGCAGGGTGAGCGGGCCAAAGGAGGCCGTCGGCTCTCCAATTTCACAGACCCCCCTCCCTGCCTCTCCTGCTCAAAATAGTAAAAAGCAGGATGAGTTTTTAAATAATTTAGAGAAGCATGCGAAAATATTAGAAAAGAATACGAAGGAAGTGGAGGAATTAAGGGAGGCTCTGAAACAGGCCGGTACTGAAACAGGGCACCTACGCCAGCATCGCCGCGGGAGCGACCCAAAGATCGCCTCTGAGTATTGGGGCAGATCAGGTAATAAAACGAGCTCGACACCGGGAAACAGGTACTTGATAAGATAAGGAAGGTGATTAGGGCCAAGGAAGAAGGCGTAAGGGTTGACAGTGTAAGGAAGGCCAAGGACCGGAAGGTTATTGTGGGTTGTAGCACGGAGGGAGAGTTGAAGAAGGTTAAGGATAGGTTGGCGATGGTTCGCGCCACAGCGGGGGTCGCCCAGGTGGTCCACCGAATTCGGAGGTTGGGACTCGAGGTGGCGCTCAACAAGTCCGAGGCCCTGGCATTCCATGGGCATCGACGTGGGCCGCCTCGAGGCTCCCAAATAACGGTGGCCGGGACACCCATCGCCATCGCAGGTACCATGAAGTACCTAGGACTCGTCCTCGATGGTCGGTGGGCCTTCCGGGAGCACTTCCGTCGCTTGGCACCGAAACTGGTAGCCGCCGCAGGCGCTCTCGGAAGGGTCCTTCCAAACCTGGGCGGCCCCGGAGGGGCATGCCGCCGCCTCTATATGGGGGTGGTGAGGTCGATGGCGCTGTACGGGGCGCCCATATGGGTGGAATCCCTCAGCGCCCGTAACCGCACCCTGCTGCGACGTCCGCAGCGGGTGATGGCGCTGAGGGTGGCTCGGGCATACCGTACGGCGTCATACGAGGCGGCATGTCTGATCGCCGGTAGCCCGCCGTGGGCGCTCGAGGCCGAGGTCCTCGCGGC
>DWLR01005834.1:0-10591 GCA_018246295.1 Papilio alexanor hazarajatica
TATATATATAGGTATTGGCGACCATAAAAGGCCATAATTATGTTATTTTTATTATTTATATAGTCGGCTATGGTTGAAGTACAAATGTATTCCTGACATCTGCGAATGGCGGGTAATTATCACCTAGCGATTATGCGATTATTAGATTATGAGGACGCGTTGATTTAATTTTATGTATTGTACCTTCTGTCCGGAAGCGTCGACAATAGTCCGCGTAGTTTATAAACGACTCTTTTGTTATATTTCCCCGATATTATTAAAAAATATGCAAATCGATCGCACCGCTACAGGATGCTCATTTTTGTAATAATGTCGATGTATTTGCATGTAAATTAATTGTTACCGCGGATGTAAATTGTAATTCGTGTCTTTATAGTTATAAAATACGGGACGTTCGACCTCGCCGCGGCGGTCCGATAATATTGCACAGGAAACGGTTGCCGCGAGTTTGATACACTTTTTATAATAAAAGAATATTTGTTGCTTAATTAGCAACGGATATTTTTATTGTGCCGGTTGATCATGATAAAGACACGATTATTGTATTTAATTTTTGATAAGACTGACTAAAAAGTAATTCAGTGTTAGTAATTATTTCGAAATTCTTTTTAGTGACGCTGTTATGCAATTTAGCACTTTGTACAATATTCTAAAGTAGGTAATAACATACTTTACATTATGGTATATATTAGACACGAGATTTGGCCACTGGCATTATTTTAAAGTTCAGCTATTGATCAAAAGATGGCGCTGTGTGTTACGAAAAATACAAACTGTTTATAACAGCAAGTGTTTTGCATATTAAAAAAGTGACTATTGTTGGATTATTTAATTTCGCATTTCATAATTGTCTAAAATGAATGAATTAAAATTTCGTGGTGCATAAATATATCTTAATATGTGGTAAAATAATAAAAATATTTTGAAGTAGATATTAGGGAGAAAAGGATTTTCTCGGGTAGATTAATAGGTGTCGGGAGATATTAGCGGATAAGTTTGTATCTCACGGAGTTCGCAAGGCTCCGGCGGAGTGGCGAGTGCAAGGCGGGAGGCTGCAGGCTGCACCGCACGCCCCGGGCCCGCCCCACGCTCCCCGCGCCCCCGCGTCCCCACGCCTCCACCTCGCCACCTCGCCTGTTTTGATGTAAGAAGTCCACTGGCCACTATGCAAAACTCTTGCCTTGTATTGCTGTGCTGTTCTGGATTTGACTTCACTTGTCGTTGCACCGATATTTTTCTTTGGATGTTTTAGAAGTATTCCTGCAGTGCAACAGGCTTAGAACGGCTCGAGCTTGCACTGTGGTGTGAACTGAACAAAGAAATATTTTTTTATTCAAGTACAATTCCGCAAGAAAGTTCATATTTATTTATTTAAGTGAATACCTTAATATTTATTAGTAGAATATGGAGGAAATTTATTTTGACCTATTTTTAATTGTCTCATATTTTGACTCTACTGAGCTTTGATAGGTGTTAGTATTTACAAACTTAAGTCGTAATTTATTATATCACAAACTTCAAGTGTTATCTGTATTTATCAAAAAACTCGAATGGTTATCAAAACCAAAATTTGCTTTGTATTTTACAAAATCTGCTGTAAGTTAGATTGGGATTTGTAAACTATCTTGTAGAGTAGGATTTTTTATGATAAAAAAGTTGAACAATGGTTTACCGAATACTGAAACATCAATTTTCACTTTGGTAAACGTTGGTTTTCAATTAAGTTAAGGAGTACGATTCACGACACTCTAATGAAGGATTCGAATCAATGAATATTTTTGCGGTCTTCCCTAAAACTACATAAATATAAGACTATTGAACTTACTAACACCTAACTTTGCAAACCAGTTGATTAGTATGATGTAGATTTCGAGATGATAGACATTTTATAATCTACTAATAAGAATTTAGTTCAGTAAACGGTAAAATTGTCTTTACTTGAACTGACGATTTAAGTGTTGTTTTTTTTTTGTTCGAACTGACCCGGCACGCGACGATACTACGTTTTTTGTTACAGCGGTACTGTGACGAAAAAATAATCATTATCTATATTGCTATAGAAAATTGCAAATTAGTCGTAAAGATTAAGTATATTTGCGTTGATTTTATCGTTCAATCAAAGTATTAAGATGTACTGGCTTACAAATATATCCATCTATAATCAGTTGTCATTGTTCGTTCTTGGACATGAGGATTTATTCCCTTTCTTTTTGTTACCCCTACTAAAGGTCCTGTTCCTTCAGAATACTACCGTCCCTGATATTGTACCCAGGATATCAGATTAGTAAGAGCTAAGTGATTTAGATATCTTTTAGATATCTTTCAAAGATGTAATTGTTGTCGTATATCTAGTGTCTCGATCTGTTCGTCTCATTCTTGTCATTTAATGTTAGTAAATTTCATAATTCTTCTTCCATTACAATTTTATTTATTCTTCCTACTATTTTCATTTGTCAACAAATATATTCCTTTACATCACACAACATATTGCATACATTGGCATTTATTCATTTCGCCCTAGTGATGCGATAAACGGAGGAGACCTATGTCCAGCAGTGGACGGTCATGGGCTGAGATGAGATGAATATATTTGCTATTTATCATAGTATATATAAAGCTAACCATATTATCATAGTAAACGGAACGACGAGGTTCCTGGCGATATATGACAGAATTTTTTTTGTCAAATATCTTTAGCTTAGCCACTAAGTTGTCAATGAATTCAGTATTGTTTGTCACGTTATTTCTAGATAAAGTTTCCTTTGAAGTGACAAAAAATATTTTAATTTGCCGTATTTCATTATTACATTAAGAGTGTTGTTATTTTTTTGGTATGAGTATTGCAAAGTTTAAATCTTCCAACAACAATATCAAAGCGGATAATTGGCAAATTGTAAGAACTATTTATGAGTGGTGCGTCGTCAAGATATGGAGTGATTGATAAAAACGGACGAATGGAGGCAGTAGAATTATTATGTTTTTATGGATCCAGCGTCGCAGAGCCGGGACGACCGCCCGCGGTTGGTGTAAGCTCAAACGCGTACATGCTTCATAATTAGCCTTGTTATGACTTTTATAAATATTTAATATCCAGTAGATGGGTAGCCGACAATTAATAAGGTACGGTCTTAGCATTTATAACATTATACGGAGGTTCACTAACAAGCAACTGGTACAAAAACTAGGACCAAATCTACATCCCGGCATAGTTTACGACTTTCAACATTTTATTATAACTAGTTTTGGACAGAGTTTCGCTCGGCATTATCTTTTGTATATGCGATCGTGTTTGTGTGGTGTATTACGAACTTCTAAAACCTGGTGAAACAGTGAATACTGATCGCTACAAACAACAAATAATCAATTTGAATAATGCATTTATTGAAAAACGTCCAGAATGGGCCCGAAGACACGGTAAAGTGATTTTGTTGCATGATATTGCAGCATCACACACAGCAAAACCGGTGAAAGACGTATTAAAATCGCTTGGATAGGACGTATTATCACCCGCCGTACTCTCCGGACCTGTCTCCGTCCGATTATCACCTTTTCACATCAATGGGACACGCACTAACTGAGCAGTACTTTGCAAATTTCGAAGAAGTTGAAAAATGGGTCGTTAAATGGTTCTGCTCAAAGGACAAGCAGTCCTTTTGGAATGGCATTCATCATTTGCCAGAAAGATGGACAAAGTGTGTAGAATCGAATGGCCAATACTTTGAATAAATACCATTTTTAATTTTTTTTAATTATTTGTCTTTTCATTTAAAAATCCGGTAAAAACTTTCCGGTACACCTAATATAGTGATCTTAAATCTCCTGACTTGCTTTCAACTGTTTTCTTCAGGTCACCCGTACTCGAGGTCAAAGCATCTTGTGCTGCTTTAGTTACCCGTAGATCAATGTTTATAAGCTCCCTTTAATAATGATACAATCGACATATAACATTTTCCGGTCTTAAAATTGTTGCTTTAAGCCCAGTTGATCAGTGAGGGAGACCTATGTCCAGCAGGGGACGATAATAGTCTGAGATGGAAATTCTTGCTTAAACCACACTTGCGAGCCAAGCAAAGATTTGTTTCACGGAAGATATCGTTATAAATCTTCTTGGCCAGCATCTCTTCATAAGATCAAATATGATTGGCGAAGGTACTTGTCTCCTAAAGCGCTCGTATTTTCTTTATAACTTATATGATTAAAATTTTAAACTATTTTCGCCTATCGACCGTAAAACTTGATAATTTTCGAAAAAAAAAACCTATTTCGCTCAATTAATGAATATACATAGGTTTGACTATTTGTTGGTGTTATAAAGTGTGGAGCTTAGAGCTTTTGCAATAATATAAGTAAAAAGAACTTCTATACATACTCGTATACCTACAATACCCCAATAAACCTCTCAGAAGTTTTTATTATTGGAGAATTTAGTTTTTAACAATCCAATGAAAATGATCATTCTTCGTTATAAAAATATTTAGGACCACCGCCAAGAATTTGTTTTTATATGTTTAAAGCTGCTAATTAATATTTATGATTGTCTTATTGTTCCTAGCTAGCATAGGATTGCCCTTCTTAAGGACATCATTAGTGTTTAGAATGACTTTACAATCTCTAATACGTACCAACCTTGCACACAGTAAAATTTATTTTATATTCTTTTATAGCACAAAATTAATATCCATGTGCCTAGCTACACGAATTTGTGAATATTTGTGGCTTTTTTTTCTATTTTATTACATTTCTGATTAGTGATTATTTCATTTTTATTTGCTCTTTTACAATATAAATAACGAAGAGATTTTTTTGAGCATTGACAGTTTTTTTTAATTAGGCATATTAGTTCACGTCTATCTTTTGTGAGATACCTAACTTAAGATTAGATTAAGCTAGATACGATTAAGCCTACATTAATGAGTGTCCCTTTTTCATGTTAGGAAGTGCAATTGCTTTCATTTGTTGAAACGATGTGCAACGTTAAAGGCAATTCGGTATGACATACCTCAAAGTCTCTACTCTCAAGTCCAAGCCACTCATTATCAAGGATGTACCAACACACACAACTATGGTTTAGAAGCCTTTGACCATATAAAAATTGTGGAAAACATAACTTACATTTTTATGAAACAAAGTTTAATCTATGTGATAAGACAAAACCCAATAATGATTGCAACAATTAAAAATATACCAAACTGAAACAATTAAAAATGAACCAAAAATGTACTTTGTAGGAAACTACATCAAAATATCCTTTTACAATTTGATGTTTTCGTCTATTCATTACAATCTTTTCGTTACAATATTTCTTGCATTAAGAAACGTATTACAATGGTTAGAACTTAATTATAAATAATTTAGTTATAATTTAGCATTTCGCGACGACAAAACCTTGTTTCATCCGAGACATAATGGCACTGAGTCCATTTCCCGCGCGCGCGTCATATTTCCACGCTATTAATGGCGGACATTAATAATAATCAGAGCGGAATATTTCATTAAGACAGTGGAGACCAATTAGTTTTATAGTTTAATCGGTTTCGCAAACTATAACAGGGTCACTTTTTATTGCATACCCATCGGACGTAGTTTCCGAAGAATCCCAGCAGAGATCGTTTTACCTTTTTTTATCCCCCGTCATAACTCCTCGCGATGATAAATGGACCGCCCGTTATCGCTAAACTCTCGTTCGTTTTGTGGCCGCTTTGTGTTCCACCGACTGCGAATTCTTAGCGGGAATATATAATAATGCTACGAATGTTGTCCCTTTTGAAGAAATAGCGAAATATTTTTGTCGAGCTTCGGAAACGAGGGGACTATTCCCTGCACTGGACATCGATATCGTAAGGTTGTGATCTAACGCTGGTGGAATGGCGCAGTGCGCTGCTAACACAATAGGCGAACTGCTGCGATAAGCTGTGCTCGTGGTACATCCAACTCGGTTGTGTGATTGTTACTAATATTCCAGTGATCTTAAAGAATGTATTAACTTTATTTTAATGTCAAAGTAGTACTTGTTATTTCTTTTATAATTCGATGTAATACAAAATTAAAAAGATATAATGTAATGTAATATGTACAGTTTTTTACTTTATTCAAACAATGGTAGCAAATTAATTTGTTCAGACACGTTACTTTTCTCACATGCTTTCCGAGTTGGAATCGATTAAAATTCAGCTAAGGTCGTGTTACTTTAAATAAGAGGGAAATCGCAGTCGAAAACAAAAGGAAAAACAATAAAGCACTCGGTGAAGTTAGCCTTCTACTTAGCAATTAAAAAACTTTAAAATAAATCTGACAAACATTGGAACTTAACTCGAACGTCTTAAAGTTCAAAGTAGTGCAATACAATTAACACTTTAGGCACTTATCCTTCGAGAAAGATAAGCGTTTTGAAGTTAAGGAAGCCTTCCGACTATACGATGAAAAAAAAATATAGAAAACAAACGAATGTTTTAAAGAAAATTAAAAACAAGAAACTTTTCCACGATCGAGTCTGTTAATCCAAGTTGTGTAAAGAAGAAATTAAAATAACTTTCTCGAATATTTATTACGCTACTTATTTTTACTTCGTAGAATGAATTTAAATAAAAGCCAGTATCCCTCCGAGAAGGTTCATATTTAAGAGCTATACGCCAGTGGAGTGGGGCGAATCAATTAGGAATTTGTTGGTTTTTATGAAATGTAATAATTAAAGTGCATTAAATCGTATCTACTTAATAAAAAGAACTGCACTGTTTATGGACGGATCCAAAGTTAATTAATTATAATTACGAGAGCGCTGCATTATGTCGCAACGGAATTGCAAATGGGATGCGAATAGCGCGCATTTAAAAATGAACTGCAATATATCATGTTTCATTGTTGTGTGTTAATTCATTAAGCGTGTTTGTAAATGCGAGCGTATATATACATACAAATATTATTAATCAATATAATACCATTATTGTTATTTCTGTATGATTTCAATTATTTAAATTCATAAATGGATCTTGATAACACTATTTTAGATCTTTGTGTATCGATCCACCACCTCCACCACCTCAGCCTGTGATCGTCCACTGCTGGACATAGGCCTCCCCCATTGACCGCGATCCCCATGCAACCAATGGTGTATCGATCGCGTTCATAGAGTTAAAAACGTGCCATAATTATATCAAACATAAAAAATGTGTATATTTTAAATTATTTATTAATTATAAATTAAAATTTATATTTTTAAATTAATATTATAAATAAACCGACTTCAACGTTATATTATTTTATTAACAAGTCATTTATAAGCACTCTCTTCTTACGTCCTCGTCTTGTCTGCCAATATCTCAATATCTTAGGAACCCAAATTTCAATGCCATTAAAAAATTAAATGGGAGCCACTTGCAAACGTTCCCTTTCCAACTATTGATTTAAGTCAATGAAAACCTTCTTCTTTTTTGAAGTCGGTCAAAAATAAAATAAATTTTCTCCTTTAACAACTTTTACTGAACAATATTTTTTTTGACAATAGCAGAGTCCGCATCCACAGCATCTGTTGCACGACTGGCCCGATGATATACCATGACCTCACAGAAGACAGGCGTGAAGTAGAAGTTTTTTGCGTTTCGTCTGATAAGTGACGTGCCGCAGGCCTAATTTTAGCCCTCTTGCTTTTCCCAACCTTTTTAAAAAGGAAATAGTGGGAAGGGAAAGTGGATTTGAAGGGTAAGGGGATGGATAGGCGAAGGAAATGTCCATTTTTCTGTCTATCCCCTGCTCTGTCTTTTAAATGATCTATGATCGTAAATCGTCAAGATAATATATGCATTAAAACTGTAAATACCTCTGTATGCCGTTAACCATTAATGTTTTAAGCTTATTACGAAATAAATTTCATGTTCAATATTTTTTCCACATCTCATACAATGGACTAGTACTTGAGCATTAATCAAACTTGCAGGATAGTTGCGGGTTATGTGGGGTGTGGCACCGACTGAAATTTTAAACTATTTCTTCTGTACAGTTATTGATTATTTATTGTAACTCGCCATTTGGCAAATTTTCATTAGGAGTTAAAGTTACTTACAAATATATCAATTGTTTGATTCCTTTCACTAATAAGCTGTGCATCATGCGTTAACAAGCAGATAACCAGAGACATGACCTTCACACATGACCTTGATAATGTATTTATCATAATAATGTTTACTCCTATATATGTACGTTGTAAAAATTTCATTTCATTACTCGTTTTTGTAAAGTAAAAATAAATAGAACAATTAATGTTAATTGTTTTCTTTTACCTAGATTAGATTAGTTTGAATATTTTTAGAAGTTATAAAATACCACAGTCCATAACGGCGGAAACCAGTTTTGCGTGAGTTTTGTTATATCAATATTTATATCCATTTATCAAGACCCGAGAGTCATAAACTTTAAAATTCCTTTTAACATTTAATAATCAGATCATAAAATAAGAAATAAAAATATTTTTGAAAAGACAGTCCTAAGAAAATTTAAAATGAATATTGATTTAAATGGCTAAGATTAAAAATCTGAGAATTATTATAACGAGTATGGGTCGACATCTGTCAAACAGAGCATACAGATCAAACAGAGCGTTTGTAATGTATGGATATGATTATTATGAAAATTTGCACACTTGTAACAATTGATGTTAGAATTAAATTCTTTCAACTAACACAATTTCTCATTAACCAAATGCACAAACTTATGCATTTAGTAGTAGCGAGACGACATTGCTATCAGAGGTTTTGTTCTGCATTCATTAATTTCAGGTAACATCGCTGTGCTCTATTCATACTCTCGTAACGTTGTTTATTATGATGTATGTACTTATAAATGTTGGTCTGTAGGGATTTATGTTTGTTTAAAATATCGCATATGAATATGAATAAGTAATACATATAGGTACTTTCTTATTTATATTTAAGTTTTTAACAAACGAATATATTCATTATTTTAATGAGATGGAATATCCATATTAAGCGATAATCATTTTTTTAATAATAATGAGGCAAAAGTTTTTATAACAAAGGTCCTTAGCCGTGCGTCTCCATCTGAATGTTATCTCTAATAGGTCAATAAATAAAGAGCAACGTGCGAGCTCAGGCCATCGGCGACACATACGCCGAGTGCTTATTAAAGGTTGGTTAGTAAATGATTATGGCTGCTCATAATATTGCCTGAAGCTTGTAGACGTTTTGAAGTTTACAGGTCAAATACTGCTTAGCATATCTACACTATTAATATTTTTATTCGATGCTTAATTAAAATTATGTCTTTAAATAATGACAGACTTAGAATGGAATAAATAATTCATCATCGAAGCCATTATTTGCTTTGAAATAGCAAATATCTCATCCCCTTGCTTTTGATCACCTTTGCTTATGTTATAATCTAAGATGATTGATAGAACGCTAATAGCCTATATCTGTTCTGTTGCAGCTTCAAGCCCAAGGTCGTATTCGTGCTAAGCACAGTTACTAAGCAGCCCACTTATCTATAAAAACGGCAATAAAGTAAAAACCCTTTAAGGAAAAGAATTAAATAAAATACAATGAAGAGTTTATGAATGAAATGTAAACAAACGCAATGAAATGGTATAAATGATAGGCGAGCGGCGAGCGGCGAGCGGCGAGCGGCGAGCGGCGAGCGGCGAGCGGCGAGCGCGGACTGGCCGCAATCAGTTCGCGGCATCTGACGCGCTAGGCCCGCTTTATGACTACACCCACTCTTTTTATTCAGATATTTGTCCGGATCCCCTCATTTTTATTCAACCGAAAGCATTATTATGCATATATAAGTACCCGTTTATTTTATTCCCATCGTTATTTTAATACGTTAAGTTTCAAAGTTGAGATTGTCACCTCGACCCATACCTGCGCGCTCGCCGCCTTTAGATGTGGCGACAATATTTAAAAGATAGAAAGATAAGGACTCTTTAAAGCGGTTTGATGTAACTCGATGCCTTACCATAATACATTATGTTATAGTTTACGACCGATACCTTCGTAAGACAAAACATTTTTTTGTGACTAAATATGCCTTAGATTTTGACCGATCCAAAACATTCACGACAAGTTTATTGTTCTGAGCAGTTGCTCAGAACATTTTTTCTGGGATATAATACTTCTATTAGAATCTACCTCAACTTGTAAAAACAATGTAAAGCTACGTTATATCTCATAGTATTCAACTTGACAATACTAATAATAATATAATACAAAAATAATTATATACACATACTCAACTGACAGACAAGTCCTGACTTTGGAGTGATGAGTAAGAAAAGGCTACTACGAAGTGTTTACATTGCAACACTTATTTAAAATCTAAAATGACGTGAAGCTAACTAAAAGATCTTTGACATTGAGCCAACTTTGTGTCAATAGTTTAAGAAAACTGGACAGATTTAGAACTCATTCACTTAAGTTTAAGACACTTAATTTCGAATTGAGTATTAAGAAGGTGTTAAATATATTATTATATCAGAAGTTAAATAAGAGAGAAGTCAAAAGGCCGGTAACAATTAGCGAGCGCGCACGGGCCGGTAGCGCGTCCCGCTGGGCCCCCCGCGGCGCGACGCCCCGTCCCGCCG
>DWLR01005835.1:0-10591 GCA_018246295.1 Papilio alexanor hazarajatica
AGGGAAAGCGCGATCGCGCTGTTTGGGATTCTTCGACAGTGTTTTTTCAATACCGTCTGGGACTCAAACGGTTAAATTTGTTTTAACCCCACACGTAATACTTCTTCGTACATAAGAAAAATTATATATATATATATTGAAACTACTTAACTAGTTATTCTACATGTTTTGTATGAAACTAATATTAAAGTAAAAATTAAAGCAGATAACGACCATCCTATACACACATTACGGCTGTAAAATGTATTTGTGTATATCAAAACTACGTGCACGCCTGTTTGTGTTAGAACCGGTATTTGTTCCTCAAACAATCCTATCATCTACAAGGTCATTAGAACTAAATGAAGTGTTATCATTACATAAGCCCTAATGTAAAAGCATATACTGTAAAAAATATTGAATTACACAGTTCCGTTGTCGTCAGCAGGCGAGATATAAAATTATTAATAGCTTTGAACCATCTGGATTACTTGCCTTATTTCCCTTTGTGTTAAGTTTCCTAAAACACGTTTTATTAACTATTATTATTATTATTAAATATTACTATTAAAGATCAAAAGTAAATAGAACTTTTTGAAAATGTGTGCAAATCATAATTATTAGCCTTGCTTCTAGTCTGTTCTATTAGTCCCCTATTTTACGAGAATCGTGTTTATCTATGAACACAATAAATATTATTTCACAGCAAAAGAAAAATACTTACGCACACATACACGCACGTATGCATAAACAATCGCACACAAACATACAAATACGCACACACACTGATTTTAAAATCTGATTACCACAAAGATTCTCCTTTACGACAAATTTAAATCTCGCATGACAATGGCAATACAAACTGTGAAGAAAGAGCGCTTCTTTATCGTGACTTATTGCTATATTGCGAATGCAGAGCGTGTGAATCTTGATACTTGGCAAACGTACTATTCGTTAAACGAAGGCGAAGACAAACGCCTTTATGCGTACTGCAAACAATGCATTCTCTCATTATAGTCTTATATGCTTGTTTATAGTTTTAGCATTAATGACTTTAGGTAGGTTGGTTCAATCTTTTGTTATAATTATAATTAAGAAAGAAGCGAAACGCGTTTATACCTTTAAATGTAGAGATCACAGTCGGATGGTACGCCTACAGTACATTTAAAGTATTTCAACAGATGTGGATTGTGTAAGTTACGCTCGCTTATCCTTTCGTCCATATCAACATCGATCGGAACTCATCCATATCCAATGAACTTACCAAATGCAAATAGGGTTTCTCCTTTTATAACTTTATCGAAAAATTTTAGCATTCTTATCATTATGTTTTTGTTTCAGTATAGCATGAAATTATTAAGGACTATCGTATAAATATTGAAAATAAAAATGTACATTCATAATGGTGATAACTTTTAAGAGAATGAATAAATCCTTCAAACACACGGCAAAATTTACCGATACCAATTTCGAGCCATACTGGGCACCAATTGCATAAAACTTTCTCTCCCTTTCGATTTATAGGAACGAAATTTTAGTACCGATCGAGCACATCAGTCTAAAGATTTATAATGCAGCCAGACAACGGGCTACGGCTTAATTGGCGCGATGAGATTTAAATCCGCACCAAAAAGGCAACAGTGAGCAACAAGCAACATAATGAACACTTAAATGAAAGCAAAGATCTTAATTTTATATAGAACAAAGATCTAGATAGTCCATTTTAAGCGGATAGTGACAGGCGACAAGAGCTCTTATTGTCTTTGGTCGATCCTTATACGTACACATGTCAAGATGCTGTATTAGATAGAAACAAATATTGTTGTACCATTATCGGTTGCACCAAAAGTGATGTAAATTATAAAACAGTACATACTTCATGTCTATAAATAAGCTACGTGTTTATACCTAAGGAAATAAGGAATCATTTATATAATATCTCTGAGGCAGATAATGCTTTCACTTTTGATCTGAAACTAATTTTTTTAATTGTAATTTTCCCGATCATTTTACATGATTTAAATTCATCAAATAATACATATAATGATAAACTATACAGTGTTGTTAATAAAGCAAAAATATAGAAAAATTAGTATTATTTTAAAATATTTATAAGTTGCCGGTCGAAGCAATTTCTAACAGGTCGTATACACGCATACAGATAGATTTCCTATAAACGTCATTTGCAATAAACAAATCTAATTTTATATTGTTAATTTTCGACTAACCGCCTTTGCACTGACAGTGACATCGTCCACATTTATCTTCATCAAACGACTTTCACATTTTTGGACTCGATTTTCTTATTTATTCCCGGACGAGTTTTATTTATCGCTATTTCTTTCAAATTACCAACATTCTGAGCTTGTAGCTGAGCGGATAATTAATCTGTCAGCCCGAAGGATTCGGTGAGCTGGCAACACTGACGATGACGTGGAATGATTGCCTAACGTTATGCAGCATATCCAAGAATGTTACTCTCATCTAAAAATAATTACATTTACCGTTAGGCTTACTGTCGGAAACGAATATAAATCAGAATTTTACAGACGTTTCTATAAAACATAATAAACCATAAATATGTCTTCAGCCCATTTCAGTTCTCGTTCGTTAACGATACTTGGGTATAGAGTAAATGGTGTTTGTTTTAGCTTTATATCAGCTTTAAATTAGTAGCTTTGCCAGCGGCTTTTCTCGCTTCGCAGGCAACGTTCACGTTTACTTAATCGTCACGGTAGCAAAAAATCCTTTGTTAAATTACCACACTGGCCGATTAAATCACCAAATTTAATTTGATTGATTGAAATCGATTTATAAAAGTCCGAATATGGGGTCAAAAACTTGTATTTAAGATATTTACACCCGCCGCCCGCTTGACGAAGAGCCACTGGATACTTTACCAACAAAAGGTGAAAAAATAGTAGCTAGTTATTTAGTAGTTGGGGGCCAATTTTCCGCAGCTCCACGACAAGCGCGTATTTTGCGTGTAAACTAATACCAATTACCAAACATATCTACTATCTTGTGTTCTGAATGTAAGGGAAATCGATTTATTAATTTTTAAGACAAGTTAATGACCTGTATTGTGATTCATTCATTACATATTTAGTAATGGGCGTTATTCAAACATAAACAATGCATTTAATCTTCGCGCCTTGCAAAGTGACACAATAATTTACTGAATATATTTGCAACATGTTGGAGAACCAGTTCCACTTAGTGATGGTTACGGGCCGTGTCCTAAATATGAATAATATATGTATCAAGTGAGAATTGCACAGCAATGGTCGCAACGGATTTGCTTTCCCAAGATTAACTGGCGTATGCGGGCACCGGCTTTGCGTGCGTTGTGTTCTAAATCTTTCATTAAACGCCCGAAAAAAAAAAAGAATAATATGTAATATAAAAAGAATATCATTTAATCCGAAGACATACCGAAAATTAAGATATCAGTAGACTTAAGACAAGCCCTGTTTGGATTTGATGGATTTGTAATGAGACGTAGTGTGACTATAAATGTTTACAAATTAACTTAGGGCTTATTAACTAGCTCATTTCGATCCTAGCCGATTTTTTTTTGTAATTTGATTCCGCGTAATATTAATTTTGTTATAACTTATGTCCATAGCATAGATAGCAATCGATATTGCAGCAACTTGCAATTAATATTTTTTCTATTTCTTATCCCTAAAAAGCGAAGTATTGTACAAATCTGAAGTCTGTTTTAGTTTTGTTGAATTAACGTTAGAAAATTGTTGCATCATATATGTTTAATATTATATGAAGAATATGTGTTATTACTCATAATAGAATTTCAAAGGAATAAATAACGAAATGTATTCTTTATATTTTTATTCCATTTTATTTATGGACCGCTAAGCATTTCAAAATCCTGCGCAGTAAAGGTTTGCGCTAACATTTTGGCACATTAGACAACTTTTATTATAATTTAAATACCAAACTTGAATATAGTAATACTTTGGCGGCAGGATTTGCCATCTACGGGATTACAGTGGATTTAGATGTAACTACTATTAGTAGTAGATTACTAGTAGTAGTAAGTCTAGACATAGGAAATAATGTAAGATGTAATGAAAATCATAATTACCGTTACATTTCACCAAAAAAACATTTAAACTCAAACTAAGTATTCCTTGACAAACGTACTTTTGATTAATTAATGCAATTGTGAAATCAAAACCTTCAAATTGCCCGTTCTGACTTGATGCTCCTTACTAATAAACGCATGGTCATACGTCAAACTCGCTTGTCGTTAGCACAAGAGTATTGATTGATGATAGTAGCGAAAGTAATTTAGTTAGTTTTTCTATAAACGTTGATTTCTTTTCAATTATCAGTGCGTGGCTCACGATATATGATGGTAAAAGTGGAAAGCACCTATAGTATTCAGTAAGCAAAGTCAGAGATAATAACGTTTCGATCGGCGTCATTGTGATTAATGACAGCCAATACCTTTTCCCCTAGTTACCTTTAGAGTAACGGTCTAAAAGATTTCCCAAGTATTGTAACGCCTATAACCGCAGGTTTACTTTGGTAAAGTCCAGTTTCACATTTTTACATCACAACCGGCTATATTTATACGATTGCACAAACATTTAACTCCTGTCCATTTTTGGTACAAACCACATCTATCAGCCATTTAATGCTTTTTACATGTTTTTTACTATGTTGTCACTAGTTGATACGTCAATCCCAGATCTATTTAGATACCAAGCTCTAATTACAACGAATTGTACGCATGATGATCATGAACAAGGATAATGAGACGATGTAAAAGGTCTGTTATAGGTCACTCCTGTTTATCTACTGATAGAATACTCCAAGCGCAAGAACTGTTTTGATCATTTAGAGCCGTCATTCCCAACGTGGGGCGAAGGCCCCACCGGTGGGGCATGGCAATATTTTGGTGGGTCATGGGCACGATGTGCACCCTTCGGCTGACTATACCAAAGACGATGGGGTAATTCAAGAATGATTCATTAACGTGCAGTGCAGTTAATGGTTTTCTAGTGAGTCTGAGGATGTTATTTCATTTTTCTCTTTCATGGATGACTTATTCTTTGGAAGCTTATTTAGATACCAACCTTAATAGATACAACGTAATCAAAATGTTACGGTAAATAACCGTAACATTTTGAACAACAAAATTTAAATATCACGAGAGGGGGCATCAGTATTTTAAAAATGCCTAGGTGAGGCCTGGCCCAAAATCGGTTGGGAGCCACTGATTTATAGGATCGACTGCAAGAGCATCAAACACACTCCCTAAGCTGGTGATGCTTCATTGTTCAAGTGGAATCCTTCGTTTGGAAAAGATGACAAGACAACTTCTAATAATTTGATCTGAAGATACTCATTGGCTTGCTTGTATCATTTATGTATCGGTAGCATACAAATAACTACTGTACTGTTCTACATACAACCTGTTTGCAACTGGTTTATACTCTCGCATTTAGTATCGATAATGTCACAATAAATAATATCAGACCTCTAAATCCGATTTATAAATATGACTGATCGTGTTATTTGTGAAATATGCCGAACCGCAAAACCGATCGGTGCGAGTATCAATTTAGCTGTCGAATTACCAATCTATACTTATCGCATTATCTTATTAAACAAAGTCTCTCCCTATTAAAGTGGAACTAGCTTCCAGTTTCTGTTATTTCAACCTAAATCAAAACAAGTCTCTTACAGACATTCCTGGCTTCAATTGTGCCTTTAATGGATAATTATATTTTAATTGTACGACAGATAGTTTAATTTTGTAATAGCAGCTTTTGGAATTCATGGCCCGCTAATCCTGTTATGAATTGAACACTGAATTGCGTAATGCTGCAATTCTTGGAACATAGTTGTACGACTTGTCGTAAAACTGTATCAAATAGGAAATTCTATGTGCTTTTTTATAAGCGCATCGAGTTGGATTTACTTGTTGACTGCATAATTATTAATGAAAAACAGATAAGAATAGATATGAATCTGAAAAAAGGAAGGCTATTATGGACTTATATAGGATAACACACATAACACAACACAAAGGAGTCGGCAGAGATTACGGGCTTCCATTTGGCGCGATCCTGGCACATCTCTCTCGCTTCTGAGTCCATACATCTAAGCATGCTCGTCGATTACGGCACTAACTTGATCGACATAAGTTTTTCTGGGATAATAATTAATAATAAACAATGATTACATCACAAAGTCTGTATGTAATATTTCTATACTTATGTAAAGTATAGAAATATTTTCTTCCATCATTTATGGTCCAAGTACAACATTGATTCATTTGATTATTTTTATCTACGTGTCAGAGATCTTAAATTTCTCTATATTTTTTCTTTTCGGCGTTTCGCAACACATATAATTTCTTGGCTGAAAGAGGGGATTTAACTCAAAAGACACGAATACTAGTTATGTTTCTAATGTAAATCAAGTTCAAGGAACATTTAAAAGCCGGTAATGCATCAGCAGATCCTCTGGTGTTGTAAATGTCCATGGGCGTCGGTTCATTAAATGTTAAGCGACCCACTGCTTGTTTATACCCCTTATTCTATTAAAGAAAACATTTAAAGTTCCTTCTTTCTTGTTTTGTTCAAAATTGCAATATCGGAGGTACTTTGAGGGATTAAGGACGTCGCTTGCTATGATAGAACTCCTTTAAAAATGATTTGCCAAAGATACGACGAAGGAAAAGCAATGCAACAGAAATTAGAAACGTACACAACAACGCCCACCGTTCTAAGCGAGGCTGCCGTGGGCGAAATTTAATGAACCCACGGCTGAAGCGACAGCTCGCAATAACTAGCTATTTACTGTCCATTGTCCGGGCCTAATCTACTGTCGCAATGGTGGCGGGCGCGAGGACCGCCGGTGTCTTTGATACCGAATTCAGTCTAATTAATCTTAGCTTTCCACCGATTCTGAGTTGCAGAACATTCGGACCGTCTTGAATGAGTCACACAACGTCATTATACTTTCTTGTTTGCATATTTATATTGTAATCTAGCAAATTTAAAAAAAAAAAACTAGAACTACATAGTTACAAATAACAATGACATTTTATCGTATTGTGACTAGATATATTAATGTCTCAGATTTCAGGTTCGAAACCCAATCACAATTAAATATTTTTGTTCCCATTAAAAATGTTTTCTGTTTATGGTATATGGCGTTAGACAGTAAAAGCAATAATACGTGATAGTTACGAGTATATTATTGTATAGAAATTGAATTACAAAAACGTAAATGATTATATTACAGGTGCGATTTTGTTCGAAGTTTCAGATACATTACATATCAAAATTTCAGAGTAATTTTAGATTAGAAAAGATCCGCACATCGTAAATCATGACCATGTCTGCAAATACAATTAAACGAGTCCATAGCCTTCAAAAGCAAATAATGTCCGTTGTAAAATAATATGGTATGTAACGGTTATGTAACTATAGACTAAAACATTGAAAACAACATCGTAAAATCTATGATAGTTTTCTATCAGGATACTGACAATGGATTCGATACAGTTAAACCAATAAATTGTACGACCCGGTTGCCATGCGCCGAACATAGGCGCAAGACGAACAAAACATTGCCCAAGAATCTACATAGATCCTAGATCATAAAAAAGGTAGGTGGTAGAAAGTATAACGTAATGGATAAATGTAAAATAATATTTAAGTATAGTTTTCCTTTATTATAGTAGTGTCAACTCTATCAAGTCACCTTATTTGAATTTTCCACAGTGTTCGGTGTTGTAGTGTTATTTGTCAAACAGTAACTGTTTGACAAATTATAGTAGAAATGGTGACTTAACTTTTTCCATCGTCCGCCAAGTACTAAGGAGAAATTTCTATTTAAATTATTCTAGAAACTGATCTAGATGATGCGCATATTCAAGGATATTTCGATGTTTATGACTGGCTTTAAAATTGGCGTGAGGCGTATTGTGGTTTTATAACTTTTGTGCTAATGGACGTGTATGTTGTCGCACCTTGGAATATCTTGGAGTTTTTTTTTCAGGCCGCATGGTGTTCGGACAAATAATTTAGGTAAATCGATCCGTCAATTGTTATACGTCCTAAAACAAACGTTTGCTATTTTTAAAACGTGAATATTTGCCATCCAAGCGGATCATTTAGAATTTGTGCCTTAAAAATTGGGTACTTAAAACTATAATTGAACAAAATGTATATCCCTAATTTCTTGCGACATCCAAAAGTTTATTTTGCAAACACCATCATATAACAGATATTCAATGTACCTATGTCTTTCAACAAAGTAGTTACAGATGTAAAAATAAACTCTAACGGAGGGAGTTTTTACCAAATATGCCTCACTAGACACCGACCGGTGAGCATAAAACGTGCATTCAACCTGCTATAAATGAAATAGATACTGCAGTGAAGCACGGAGTCGCCTCTCCGAGGCCACCAGTGCTTGAGTGACCTAAATTTGTGTAAAGATAATCTACCGGACCTGACGGTTTAGAATCTAAATAATTGGCAGCTGTTTGGTAACAGTAGGATTTTTTTATTCAAATTTGATTGAGTAACTATGACAAAGTCGACTTAGATTAAAGCGAATTCGAAATCCCCGAGTATGTAATTTAAAAAAGGCGATTTGTGTTGTAAAATCGTGTAAAATCACCTCAAAGCTATATTTTAAATATTACAATAAATTCTCTCGAATACACAGTGACACAAAGTGAAAATCAAGTGTTACTTACATTTAAACGTTAAATTTGTATGGACACGGTATCTGGAGGTTTGTAAATCTAAGGATAAACTTGTATGGTCTTAGATGTGTCAGAAGAAAAGAAACCGGTTGCTTCGTAAGCTGAGAAGCCTTTGTAAAATATTCGAGCTTTCGCCATCATCAGTGTCTGTGTTGTGTTAATTAAAAATGGAGTTAATACCAAGAGATGGTATTGTTTTTTTACACCAATGTTAAGTCAAGTGGTTAAAATTGAAAGAGTACACACAGATTTTAGGTTCATCCAAACTGCACAGGCATGAATTATTTCAAAAGCATTAAGTAGACAATAAAAAATACGAAATGATTCATGCACTACTAAAATATACTTAATACTATTATAAAAAAGCTTCCTCGCTTTCACCTCTTAGTCTATTAAGTATAGTGTCGGCTCATGTTGAAAAAAGAATAACTTGATCGACTAAGATATCGAAAGTCTAGACTTTCTAATTTAACAAGTTCGTGATAAAACGTTCATGTGTACTAAGTTCAATGTCTACTAAGGATAACAAGTAATAGTTAATTATAAAAAAAAAACCATAAACCCAACTGAACCGTTGCAAAAACTAACGTAGTTTATGATAGTCCGGGGAAAATACAAATCGAATGATGCAAGTTCGCAAGGAAAATAAAGTAGTAAAATATGGTTTTCAAAGTACGTAATTAAATCAGGACAATTGACAGAGTTACTGACGTCAGTAAAACAAATTTGACAATTATTATTTTTTTATAGAAGAAGGGGTAAACGATCAACGAGTCGCCCAAAAGAGTGATCAGCGCCGCCCATGAACATCCGCAACACCAGAGGTACCATTATATATTTATATATAATTATACCAGTATATATAATTATAGGCAAATAATTTTAAATGTAGGCAATATGCCGTGATACATATCGACCAAAACATTTTACCACTAGCTATATTGAGAGATGTTTCTTTCCATAATAAAACATAGTGAATAAATTTAACAACTATATTCACATAAAGAGAAACCTCGGCTGTAAAACAAATGGAATCGACAGAAGCATTTCTAATGGCGCGTAAAACGTATGGCACCTGAGCCATTAAAAATTACAAGCCGCCAGCAAACGAAAGTAACGTGAAAGGTTTGTGTGAAGCTTGAGCGAGGTACAGTCGAATGATCGATTCGTTCAGAGCTTTACGATTGCATAAACGTAACCATAAATCTAGCGGGAAACCAATAGTGCGAGCACGGATTGCTGACAATCGAATTAAAATATCCCGAGGTGATGTTATTGACGCGGTGGCTACGTATAAGCCGCTTCTCGCCGGGCCCCGGGAGCGATGTGGGTCACTCAAGTGATAAAACTTTCAGCGCTAACGAAATAGCAGTCGACAATATGTACGTTTAATGTTTCTATTCAAATTTGCTGCTTTAATGCAAATCTGAACATGGCTCCCTGAACGACTCCAAACGGTGTTCTTTCGAGCGAATTATATTTGAAAATTTCAAGATTATTTTAAGGCAGTCCCACTTCTTTATTAAAACATTTTCTTTGTGTTATTCTCGCATATTGTATGTCACATTATTGTAGAAAAAAGATGATAAACATCTATCTTTTAGGTATATATTTTTGCCTTTTCAAGGTCACTGTAAATCCAAGCATTTAAAGACTGAAGATTTGAGTAGTGCACACTCTGTCCAGGTACTTCAATTAGATAAATAAAACTGTGATCATATAATAAGTCTGACCGGTTGGCGCAGTGGCAAGACACTTGCCGTTCGCGCCGCAGATGGTGGGTTCGATTCCCACCCAAGACAAACATTCGTGTGCATGAACATGTCTGTTTGTCTTGAGTCTGGATGTAAAGAC
>DWLR01005836.1:0-10589 GCA_018246295.1 Papilio alexanor hazarajatica
TGAAGTCGATTTTATATCGGCTTCTACTTATTTCACTCCGAAAATTCATACATGGTGTGAAGGAGTGATGAAGGTGGGAAAGGGGATCACCCCTTTCCCACCTTCATCACTCCTTTTGATATTGTAACCATCAGGTTACAATATCAAAAACAGAAGGCTATATTCTAGTCAACGGGTTACCTGTGACCACTGGCCAACCTAACCCTCCATCAACCACCGTGGGAAAATCTGTGTATTGGAGAATTTAAAGTAATGAATAATTATACTCCGTGTAAAAATTTTCGTATAAAAATTATTCACCCAAGTAATTTGACATGTTCGCCGATCAATAGAAACCAGTTAAATCCGGATTATTTCTAGATCGTTCATAAACCAGTCAGCGTGCGATAAATACCTAACCACCCAACAATGTCCCACAGAGGTTAAGTTAAATATTAATGAAGAATGAAATGGTTTTAGTAACGATAAGATTCAAATTAATATGCACACTCAGGTCAGGGCACACACGTAAAGCTAAGTTGTAAATATGGTGTTTATTCATGTCTACTATCATTTTATTTATATACATGATGATGTTTATGTGTGATCTTCCTGCCCTTTTCCCACGTGCGGAGGTCGGCACAGTATGTGCTAATCTTACATATGTCCTGGACTACTGTACTGGTTTTGGCTATAATTTTACGGGAATACTATACATATAAACAGCCTGGTATAAATTGTCTGAATGATGGTGAAAACCGTTTTATATCCGTTGCGTGCTTCATAAGAAGTTAGCGGAAAAACAAAGACTCAAAAAGCAACTTTGTTTTATAATATATATAAATAACCAATACCTAATTTAATGTCTTAAAAGTTGAGCGTCTGTCGACATTAAGTCAGAATGTTTTTTATCGCAGTACACCTGTGACCGCGCTGAGTTTGGGCTATCTTCATTTGTTATAAACTAATTCATCGTTTGTTGCGTTCTGAATCAGTTCCCATTAGTTACATGATGTAAGCAATGATTGCGTCAGACGAGTCACAGATACATTGTAACGTACAATTGATATTGAAGAAAAAAGTATACATGTCACTGATTGGGTGCAGTTTAAAAAAAAGTCAAAAAAAAGTTATCAAAAGATACATCATATCTTTTAAAAGTTTGTGATGAATTGAGGAAACATGTATTCCATACTACCGACTGACCGGTTGGCGCAGTGGTAAGATACTTGCCTTCCACGCCGCAGGTCGTGGGTTCGATTTCCACACAGGACAAAGATTTGTGTGCATGAATATGTCTGTTTGTCTTGAGTCTGGATGTAAAGATCTCCGAAGGACGGGCAGCAACGTCCTTTTCTTAGTACGATGGAACATATTGCGATCGCCAGCCCGCCTGCCAAGCGTGGCGATTATGGCACATTTCCCAATTATGCGATCAATGGGAGAGGCCTGTATCCAGCAGTGGACGATCATAATCTGAGGTGGTAGTGGTGGTGGTGATGTGCCATACACTTTCCGTTTACTATTTTACTTCCGCACGACTAAAGGATACGTTTTTTGGACAACGCTACTATTATTCTACTATTTCACGTCTGCAGACTTGTAGTATCCTCTTTTACAGTTCAGCTCAGTGGAATAAGCAAATACGTTGGACTTTATTAGACGTATATCATTTTCATAATTATTTATCAATTAGTGATATAAGACCATTTGTCTAAATCTATAGGGTCGCCTTTTAGTCTGTGGCGAAAGATCTGTTTATCGTCTTGCTTAAAATAGCTTCGTTGTTTATAATTAATCTTGAAAAAACGATGTAATGTAAAAGAAAATGAAATTCCACACAGCCGCTATGTATTATTAACTCATGCAAATGTTTGGTAATTTTATAACTTTAGACGTTCTCGGAAAGGTGCGACTAACATTTCCTTTATGTATTTTCATTTGCTATAATTAACAAAACACTGTAGCTTGGATTTTTATTTTGATGTCTAGAAACTCGTGACCATAAAGTCTATTTGTGGTTCAACAACTCTGAGACGCGGTGGCGGTGGTTATTGGAATTCAAAGCTTGTAACGTGAATAATCGTGTCTGTAGCTAGACCACGTATCGACAGATCCATTTTCTCAGTTTAAAAGATGTAGCTTTCACAACTCAGATCAAAACGTACTCATAGTAAAGGAAAGAAATAATGAGTCAGACATATTGCCCGAGATTACAACAGATACATGTCAAATAGGTTATTTGCAACTAGCTGAGACAAATTTTTGTCAACTGACGATTTAATGTTACGTATTTTACTTAAATTCATTTGGGGCATTATTATGTTTGCCTATGGTATGACATGACATGGTATGAGGGCAGACGTGAGTTCCCACTGCCGAAACGTTGAAGTAAAATCATGTGATCTTAGTATTTTTGTCAATATTCGACAATTGTTAGTAATAGATCATCATATACATTCAATTGCAAAAGAAAGAAGTTTCGGAACAAAACTTCTTGATTGTCTAACTTCTTAACAATTATTGACGATTTTTGAAAAAAAAAAAAAAAACAACTAAAATCACAAAAAGTGAATGTTTCGGAAATAGGTGGTCAAGTGTTACACCTCTGTCAAATTACGGTTGATTGAAGAGCTCATATTTTTGTTATAGACTTTAATGTCTGTCTAGAATCGTATTTGTATGTCGAATTTTTTTAACGTTAATTATTTATCTTTAAGTTTATTTTAAGCAATCATCCGGCGCGTGGAGATATTGTATAAAACGTATAGTATTGTATAAAGATATTATTTGTTCGTAGATAAAGTTAGATAAGGGTCAGACGTGCGACAGACGGCGGTGAGTCAGCAGTGCCGCGTACAGTGGGGTACCCAACTCACTGCGAGGCTAAACAATCAGTAGTTACGTATCACTTTGCAAGCTTTCGCATTCAATTACACATAGATAAAGCACGTAAACTTATTAAGATTTTATTTTATATATTTTTTGTCTATATCATTCCCTCTCTTTTGACATCTACTCCATTCCTCTTTCTCATATAAAAGCTAATAACGCCTTAACAACTCTTCTAATAGTTGTGGATGTTGATGAATGACGTATGTATCCAAAGTACATAAAGCATCCAGTGAGCTGCTTGCTCCTATGCATAAATAAATGATAAAGTGCATACACTTATATATGTACTATCTTCTAGCTCTGTTGAACAAATCATTAACACAGATTTTGTAACAAAATATGGCAGATTGTTTACCAAATATCTTTCACCGGGACAGGGACATAAATATAAATTGCATTGGAACTGCAAAAAACTACTGCTGAGTAGTAATTATCACAAATCATGAACGTATATTACGGTGGTACTGTAATGGGCACACCGATGTCGTTTAGTTATAGGAAATTATTAGAAAACGTTTCGTTACCTTTAGCACTAATATTAGGCGATGGTCCTACAGCTGTAGGCTTTGATAAAAATTAGTATATACTAAGTTTCTTTGTCTATTCATCCCATTAGAGTAATAACACCATGAATTAACTTTCTTTTCATTTAATCGAATTCATAGATTAGTAGTTGAAGGAATAAGTATCCGCCATCTGCCTTTTATATAACGAGGCGTTGAGGCGTTTTGTCCGTAGCTTATTACATAACTCGCGGATTATATTATAATAAAACTAAATCCTGCTTAACCGTAATAGTAGAGTGATATATTAGAGATAGTGATTCATCTTAGGGCATTTTGACTTTTTTAGGAAAGAAAACAAACGTGCCATGGTGTCACCCTATGTTACCATCGCTTACTGACATTTCCAACCACCAGATAAGTTATAGAATAGACTGAAGAAAAAGGAAATGAGGAGGAGATAAGAACCGATTACTGGGTGGCGGCAATATGAGGAGAAGCAAGATTAACATCTCAAAACTAATGGAAAAAGGATCAAAGGAGTATAGGCAACCGATGAACATGCAAATTACAGGGAGGAACATACAATATGGAAATAACCTCTGCTTACCCATTTCATCTACTAAGAAAGTTGTAAGAATAATATGTAACATTCTGAAAAATTGCATTGTACAGAAAGAAATAAAATTTTCCAGACATTCGTGCTTTACATTTACAATGGCTGAGAAAACATTTTTTAACAACTGGACATTCGCAAATATTTATATTTCATCGAACCGGTGTACAAAAAATGTAACCTATTAGAAACAGAAACGGCAATCGAACTCACGACCGATAAAGCCTAAAACCTATTTTCAACCACCCTGCAACCCTCCCAGGGACATATCCCATCTTATGTTCGACTGTATAATTCAATCGTAGGATTATACATTGTGGAATATTAATTTAAGAAGTGTGTAATGGTTATAACATAGTTCATAAATATTTTCTAATAGGACTATCGCGTAAAATTATTTTCACAGATTCCTAAATTCATTGCACTCAAATCAAATGCGAGAAAAATCCACGCATTGACTGGTTTGTACGTTTTCATACATGTTTATACAACTTGAGTTCGCACGGCATTGAACCGCACTAACAAACACCATTGATATTGGCGCCGCTGTCGGCTATTCACCAAGCCAGCAGCCGGCCCGTGAGCCGTGTGACTGAACAGTCAGGTTTTATGTAATACGAGATCATTCCATCACGTCCCCGTAACATAAAATATCGGATAAGTTTTTGCTCGGCCTCACGGCGGCCCGGCGCATGCGCGCTCCAGCAGCCATACATTTCATTCAACCACAAATTGATCATTACTAGCTGTTGGCTGAGTTCACGTATGATTTAATAAATCAAAACTGTCTGAAAATTTATAGTTATATAAAAAAACTGGCGCTAGTCAGCAGATAAAGACATGACTCTGTTTACGTAACATTTTTAACATGACAAAGGCAAAGTAACAGATCATCCAGCCGCTAACTAATGGCCCCGCACCACGTGGAGGCGAGCGGCCGTCGGCGGCGGCGGCCGTGCGCGCATCGCCGCCGAATCAAATTCAAGGATACGACTACCGGTTAATTTTAGAGGCGTCTTACAAACGCGCTAACAATACGCCGCACGCCTTACGTAAGAACTATCCACTCACCATGTCGTTGTTCTCGACGATCCAGTTGATCGAGCATATTTGATAGACGAAGTAGGCCCGCACGAGCTCGCTAGTCTTCTTGCTCTTGAAGGCGTCGCGGGGGCTATTGAAGGTGAGGTCGAGATCGTCGGTGGTCCGGGGCGGCGTGGAAAGCGCTCGGACGCCCCGGGGCGCGTTTACGGCGAGTCGGCGCAGCAGGGCCATGGTGAGAACTCCGCGCACGGTACTCGACTGCGACACGACCACCGTGTGCGGCGGCCGGCTGACAACTGAGTGACGTGTGGCCGCGGCGCGCTCGATGCGGCGGCGCGCGCACGGCCGCGCAGGCCGGGGGGTGTGTCGCGAGCGCCGCCGCCATTGGCCGGAACGCGTATTGCGTAACACTCGACTGCAAGGCGGTGGATCATTCAAAATGCAATTGCGGTAGGCCGCCATCACCACCGCTCGCCACCCGCTACCGTCAATAGGCAGTCAAATATAAAACAATATAGAAAACAAAATTACACCATGCTATTGTGTAATCAATATGAGCTTTACGCTCTTTTCTTATGCGTCTTCACGGACGCCGTGCCATGTAGGTAGGCCCTCGTAGTAGGTAGTTCATAGTTTACTACTTTACACAGCACAGCGATCATGCTGTGACCGTGTGCATGTGCAAAGGGCCTTACTCTTCACCGAATTATTTTTGTGTCCATTTAATTATTCGATACGACACGACTTATTACCACTTAATCTTATAGTCACAGTCACAGAAAGCAAAATAGAAGGAAAGAGGAAGAGAGGAAGGTCGAGAAGGTGGTTCAAGCAGCAAATAAAGGAGAAAGTAGACGTAGAGGTGTTGTCTCAAGAGGTAAACAGAAGGGCACAGTCCAGGAAGAAACGGAAATTGCTCAAAATGCACAAAAACGGAACAGTTTTTAAGTATTATGATGATGATGATAACATTTTCCCTTACCCAGAATACCTAAATGTTATAACGAAAATAATTAAATAAATTATAGAAAAACACTGGATCAAAGATCTCTAATTATGAAGTACACACATAGACAAAAAGTTGCTCTCGATTTCGCGAAAAAAGAAAAATGTTACAAGTAATAAAGTGATTATACGCAGCATAGACATAGTTACATGTCGTACGGTTTGTGGATGATCCGTTACATAACCCCAACTTACAGACTGGCTACGATGTTTGTGGGAGACTTCAGTTTGCAGGCAAATTTAAAACTTGGCATCATATACCAATACGTATGTCAACCCCAGCAAGCAATAGACGAGATTTTCTTAAACATTTTTTGTTGGACGTACTGGCTGCCAACTTCGGACAAAAAACTACGGCTTGCCTATTAAAAAAAGAACATTAAGAAGTAATTCTTAGAAACTTAATAACTACTACTGGGGAAGTACAGGGTATAGCATCAAAGAAATGGAGATCTAATGAAATAAATACAATACAATTAACAAGGTGTGTGTACATTATTATGGATGGATGGATAAAAACGTCATTTTGTATTTATATTTTTTTTTATTAATCTAAATTGCACAGTCGATAACATAAAAGTGCGAATAAATCTGCGTAAAAACGTGAACAAGGAATACAAAGGTCAATAGGCGACTAGATCGGCCATTTTTAATTCAGTTTCCCTCAGAAGCCGGCGTGAGCTCTACGACACAACGAAGGAATCATGGACAAGGTAACACCGATCTTATTTCAATGGTACTTATGGTTAAAGATTCCTTTTCCCACGTGAGGGTTAGCGCACGCTATGAGGTCAAGCCGGGTCAATGACCTCTCGACTTCGCAAAGGGCAAATACATTATTTCTGATCTATCGACGTATAAAAAATATCAATTAAATTGTGGTTGACCTGAAATTAAGATTAATTATATCGACTCACCTCAGCTTACCACACCAAATATACTAGTACATATAACGTATTGTAAGGGTAAATTCATTCTAATCTTCATAATCTTTTAACAAATGTTTTTTTTTTTAAATAAAAGCAAAACCGACTTCACATTTGTATAATTCTTCCTTTTCTTAGGGATAACAAATACAAAAGAGCATGGTGCTGGACCATTTACAATATCGGTTGCCATTGTAATTTTGACAATAACAATTTTCTGACAAATGTTTATATATTTTAGAAATTAATTAGGGAGAATTTCAAAGTTCTACGGTAACAAATTTATTACGGTATTACCCTTGACCAAGGACGGGTGAGCTTCCTTTAACGTAGACCTTTTAAGTCCTCGGGTGTAGATTTCGCTGGTCCGATACAGTTGCGTACATTTATCGGCAGAGGGCGCAAATCATTTAAAGGATATATTTGTCTTTTTGTTTGTATGAAAGCAAAGACAATACATCTTGAAGTTGCAAGTCACCTTACCAGTAGATTTACATCAAGACGTGGACATTGTTCAGACCTGCGAACTTAGGATAAAATGAAGACTAGTTGTAAAAAATTGATTAATAATATAGTTGAGTTATTGGCCAATGGCGGGACTACGTGGCACTTTATTCCACCTAGAGCGCCTAATTTTGGTGGTTTGTGAGATGCTGATATCAAAAGCGCCAAAACACACCTCGTCAAGGTCGTTGGAAATTTAACGCTGACGTTTAAAGAAATGACGACTTTGCTATCACAGATCGAAGCTTGCTCAAATTCTAGACTCATTTATCAGCTTAGCGATCATCCTGGCGATTTGTTGATTGGTGAACCAACTACAATGATAATATTTGGATCAGATTACGAAAACAAGCATTGGAGATATGGCGAACTTAGTGCAATCTTTAAGGGTTGCAAAGAAGACAAAAATGGCAAAAAACTTCTTTTTGTCCAGATGTAGGCCAGTTGGGTTAATTAAACTAAAATGTAAATTGTCTACTTTAAAAAGGCCGATTACTTAACTTATTTTGTTACCCAAAAATGCTTAATACACGACGGTGGGTGGTGAAGAACAGAGTTCTTGGTAGGTGGAATGTTGGCGTCGTTTTAACTATTACCACACAGATGGCGCTGTGACGAGACATCATGAAGTTATATCGCGATTACAGTCTCGCCACACAGGTCTCCCGCGGATCGCGGTATGATTTGGTTATTTTGTCAATCACAAAGTGCTGTATATACGTTCCGGTGCGAAGTTATCTTTCGTTGTTCTTGCATTATGGTTGTTGTGTAGTTTGCCAATCGATCATTTATGTTTGGAAGATGTGTAGATTTTGATTCGTTTATGTAAGAGATAAACAAAAATATTATTAGTTTACCCTCATTATCATGTTATTTAGCTCGTTTGTTATTAACAGAAAGATTGTTATACTATTATATGTTTATAATATGTCTGCATACATGGTGCTGTACACATAAAGTAACCCCTGTCTTCGCAAATATACCTAATAATTCAAGCACAACATTAATTCTCACATTTCTTATAGCTACCGAAACATTATCGGGCAGAATGTAATACTGCACGGTAATAATTAAAATTATTTATGGCGCATGTTACTCTCAATATTGTAGCTTCCTAATTGTAAAATAATTATTGAAATCGTTTAAGTTTTTCATTCAAGACAAACATTTTTCTTTCCCTTTATAATATTAGTGTAGACGTGCTCAACTATTTGCAATAACTTATTTCACGGTAACGTAGCGTAATGTAAGGCGTTAGTGAGAAACCATAATCTACAGACGGAGAGACCAAACAATATACATATGTACATATAAACTACAACGTTTAAAATAGCATGAAGTGAAACTATATCAAATTCATTGGAATGATATTATATAATCTTTTAACTTTTTTTTACAAACATGAAAACCGATTTTAAATAACTTTATTAAGACATTATTTATGTAATTTATAGCCACGGTACGTCTCAAACATCATTCATTAATAAATTTATATGATATATAAGTAAACATTCAGTTAAACAGGGATTTTCTTAAATTTACTAATATGTCAATTTTCGGTATACTTTAAACATTTAAAATTAAGTTGGTGCTACTTGTAATTGTCCCCTTTATGACTATTTTTCTAAACCTGTTTATGAATGATAAATTTTTGAGATAAGAAACAAAAAAAGCGAATTAAAAACTCCTTCATTTTTTGAAGTCGGTTTAAAATGAAACGTAGCAAACTTCATTAGGGGACCCTAATGAAGTTTGCCGCGTTTCTTTGAACGACATTACATTACCTTATTCTGATTTAAGCTATATAAAATGTGTGTAGTTTTCAGTTTTTACCTTGCTATAACTGACCCTAAAGAGGCTTGCCTCTTGCCCCCTATATGGATGTTAAGTCAAACTACAGTCTTGGATCCGCCACCGAAGGATCTAAGTAATACTTTTTATTTATATTTTGATATTTTATTTTAGGTTCCATCCATCACTGCTTTTGAGAGGTTATTAATTAGTTAAAAAGAGGGTAACGAATAGATATTAATTCTAGTAGTACCTAACATTTAAATATGTGTTTAAACGATATCTGTAAAGGGGAAAAATAACTATAAATCGTATTTTTCTCTTTTTAGTCGGTTTCGTAAAAAGGGTTTTTCCTGTTATTAGCACTAGATATAACTACAGTTGTATTTTATGACTAAGTGGCTTCACATTCGAACTCTCTTAACAATCATGACAACAGAAACAGGAATGTTTCAACATACAATACCAAACCTTCGCCTACTGTTGTGAAGACACATGATTTTCCCATTACTAAAGTAAACCTCTCCAAACTTCCCATTTGTAATTGACATTACGCATATTCCTGGCTTACCACATTTACAGCTGTGTACAATTTATAATATATTCATAAATTAACATTGCTCTGCGAGATTTTATTTAATGCCCTACTCACCCAGAACTACTCTGTTGAAAATTTGTCTTGTCTCTATATATGTATATTTTAATTATTTCTTACATTAACGCGAATATTAGGATGATTCGAGAGGCTATTAAAACTTAAAAAATCTTAATTACAATAGGGAAGATGGTTGGTTGCTAACACTTGCTTGGGATCCTGCGATTGATAAAATTAAATGCCAAACCAAACACACAACTGCAAGATCTCAAGATACACAGTATCAGCTTCATTCCACATGTATCGGATCAAAAGTCGCCAGCAACTTTGACATCGGAACGTCAAACACCTCAGCCCCCCCCCCCCGTTATCATGTATTATAAAGAGCATTTGCACTTGCATTGTTAATTACAATGTAAGTGCAAATACAATGAAAGTGCAGTTTGGACGTAGCCAAAGCCTTTGATCGGGTGTGGCACAAAGCGCTTCTCTCAAGCACAAGCTACCTTCCTACGGGCTGCCTGAGAAATTGTGCGACTGGATTACTAGCTTCCTAGAGGGTCGTAGCATCAAGGTCGTTGTCGACGGTGCATGCTCGGACCCCAAACCTATTAATGCTGGTATGCCACAAGGCTGTGTACTGTCTCCCACACAGTTTCTTCTGCATATCAATGACATGTTGCAAATAAGCAACATCCATTGCTATGCAGACGATAGCACTGGTGATGCAT
>DWLR01005837.1:0-10589 GCA_018246295.1 Papilio alexanor hazarajatica
TTTCTTAGTACGGTGGAACATACTGCGATCGCCAACCCGCCTGCCAAGCGTGGCGATTATGGCACATTTCCCCCCATTGGTGCGGTCTACGTCCAGCAGTGGACGATCATAGGCTGAGATGGATGGATATATAGATAAATACACCCAGACACAAGACAAACCGACATGTTCATGCACACAAATGTTTGTCCTGGGTGGGAATCAAACCCACGACCTGCGGCGTGAGTGGCAAGTATCTTCATAGACTGACAGGTTGGCGCAGTGGGACCAGAGTATGAAACAGTTGCGTACAAGCCAAAAAAACCTTTTCCCTACTATTCTAGAATGCCCTAGGTCTGTATTAGTGTCATAGGGTCAATCAAAAGTCAATCGGTTCTATTGCCGTACATTTCTACGACAGCTTTTTTAATATTTATTATCTCGTAATGGATATGAATAATTGTGATGTAACTTGAAATTGTAACACCAGGAACACCGATACAAATACAACGGACGGGTAAAGTGGCGGGTTCTCGAAGCTTCGGTGATTCAATCAAACGGCACATCTTCAACAAGGGCTTGCTCAACAAAACGCCGAAGAAGTGTTCTGGCTCCACTATCAATACGGTCGAGGAGGTAAGTTCACTTCAATATAAAACATTTACGTAAATCTCACCGTTATTGATTGTGCGCTTATTGTCTCTGTTTAACTAACATTGCATTGTTTGTTTACAACTTTACATTATATTGTTTACATTTTCACTATGTTGTTATGCGAAGCTATTGCTATTTAACATTACATCGTCAGTATAACAAAATTTTAATAGTTCAACGAATATCGATTTTCGAAAATGTGTTCTATTATCTATGCGATAATATTACATTTTTGAGCTATTAAACCTTTGCAGGTGAAATGTTACAAAATGATAAGCCAAGATTAGATCAGAGATTCTAATACTTTTTTTTCTCGTAGAACATTTTCAAAATTTTGAAATATTATCTGCCCACATTAATAGGTAAAGCCTGGCTTGGCTTTACCTATTAAACGTTTCTGTTCTTTACTTTCGTTCAAGGGCCCACTCACTTACAACTTTTCCCTCAATTTTTTCCCGCCAACCTAACGGGTCTGCCATGGATCCCATGGGACACCATGGGACCTGGACCACTTTGGTAATCACTGCATTAGATAATAAATTGAAATGGTGTCCCCATTGCAATTTATTTGATGATTGAAAGGATTTAATGTTTTATACGCATGTCATGTAAACAAGACATTATTGAAAATATAATATTAAAAATTAAATGAAAGTATTATATATTCAAAAATAATATATAGCATAACATTGCATCCAAATGTAACAGCTTAACTTTCTTTCTTCGTTTAATATTCAATAACTTTCTTGTCATGTGCTAATAGCATGAGTTATTTGCAGAAGTCGTGCAAGGGAAAATTAAAATTTACTGACGACAGTAATGTCAATATAACTCACAAGAATATCGTTCTAAAGAACTTAGCAAATAAAATAGCAAGCACCGAATCTTTAGAGGAAAATGATTATGACTCGGATCAGAGCAACGAAAGCACTCTGTCCGAGGGTGCATTAAATCATTCGAAAAAATTGAGTCCGAAATTCGTTTCCGAACCGAATTTGAGTATAATCGATCCGAATGACACACCGAAGAATACCAAGAAACGTGGTACGCGATTGTTCCGTTCGAAAATAATATCTGCATCGCAAAACTTGAATAAGAAATACCAAAAACGTGGTACTATACGTGGTACGCCGACTTCATGTGTATCCTGTCTGGATGATCAAGATACTGGTTCGGAGAATGAAATTATTGAGAATGAGACAGACGATGTCGAAACGCCAAAGAAAACCAAGCACTCCGATGAAGAAATAGAGTTCAAAATGCACTATTTGACGAGTACTCCGGGATTTAACGAGGAAGTATTTGAAGAATGTAGTACACCTTATGGGGTTAACTTTAGAAGAGCTTCCATGTCACCTATAACAAAGTCTACGCAGAAACTGTCTAAAGCAATGCAGGTTTGTGTTTTTGCATGTTACATATGCTATACTATTTGTCTGTATCTCTTGACTTACCTTCACTTCTACTTTGTTGAAATTCTCATTTGTATGTGCTTATTTGTTTGTTAATAGTAACACCAAAACCGGAGCATATTTATACGACAAAATGTCTATGGAAATTTATACATGTTTGTTTTTTACATTACATTACATTTGCATGTTTGTTACATTTATACATTTGCACGAAAAAGAAACATCTGTAACCATTCATCAATTTAATAATAATAATAAAACTGAAATATATTTTAGAAAGATGATCAAAATGCACAAAATATTAATCAACGTTTTTTTAACTCTTTCGTTATGAGCGCCGGCTATGGACGGCATCAACGCGATGATTCGTTTGCACGAGCGCCGGCTGTTTTTTTTTAATAATATATATTTTGCGCATCGATAGCTTATCATTCTTTGGTTCGTTCTTCATTTATGTTACACCAAAAATAAAACATGTACCATGTTGGAAGACGTAACTCGGATCACCAGTTTACACACTGCGGAGCGGTGCTCCGTCCAGTGGCGTTACTCCGGCGGAGCAGACTGCGGTAACGAAAGGGTCAAGTAATCGAAACTCTATGGTTTCCTAGAAGAACTAAGAGTAGCTCGATGGATGATCAGTTTTAGATCCAGAATGGTGGTAAAACCCAAATAAGTAGAAATTAAAAGGTATTTTTGTAACTTTATGCAATTTAACTGTTGTAAGTTGATACAGGAATCGATAATGACACCCCGATCGAGGAAACCTCTGATAATAACGTGTGAGCGACCCGACTCGCTACCAGATAAGGAGGAAAAGTTGGACCAAGTATCCTATCGGTCCGTCTCGCCGAAGAACGACAGCGATTTTGTGTCATCTGACGACGACATCATGTCAAGATCTTCGATCTCCTGCGACAGGTAGGTGAAGAGAGATCTTATATGCTGGTTTACTTATTCTGTATTGTAGTCTGGGAAAGACATCATTCATCAATATGAAATTAATTTGAATAGATTTAACACGTTTGTATTTAATACAGTCTAAAAAAGTAAAATTAGTAATATTTTTAAACTGACACAAATATGATATGCTGGACTATAGATAAAAACTAAACGCTATAGCCCATGTGTCACATTAAATTACAGTAAATTGGTTTTAAGGCAATTAAAACATATAAATAAATTTTATCGATATGAAATTCATTGTAATTTATATGACAAATTTTATAACATTTTTTCTCTAGTTTTATTATCCATTTGTGTCTGACGAAGTTTAAAAATTTTGTTAAAAGAATGTTTATGTTAAGAAATATTAAATGTAATAATTATTGTTACTGCTCAATCATTTCTAGCTAGAATTTAAGCAGCCGCTTACATAACAATTTTAGTAATTATCTGCAAAAAATCTTTTCCTATTTAAATTTAAGTTATTGACTATCGTTTCGCTAACTCAGCTACCACCAACCTATTCAACTGCTATTAAAACTCTAAATAATCTAAAGCTAGAAGCAGACCAAGTACAGGCTTCATACATTTTAGTTTTAGAACTTGACAATTTTGTTCAAATTTGACAATGTGCAAAAATATCTGTCACATATGTGTGACGTTCTGGATGTGATAAAAAAAGATTGACACAGGTTTCTTTTTATATATATATGACATAAACCGTGGGCTAGCTAGATGACTAGTTAAGATGAACAGGATTTTTTATTTCAGAATATTCTGAACTAATATTGTCAGGTATATCATTTATTTTTCATTTTTATCTTGGACCTTTGGCCCTATCGACTTATTTTTGTATTGAAAACTTTATTGCACACTGTCTATAGGCATTTTCAACTAGTCGACTCACGGTGATAAAGAAACTAAAGTAATAGAACTTTATCATGTCCATCTAACATGCAAAATCCCTGCTTATCCCTGAACAATCTACTAACTAGGCTGTTATTTACGTTGCTGCTTTATCATATACGATTTCACGTATATTATCATTTCCTGTTTTAGGACCGGTCATTCTACTAGCGTATCAGTATCGAGAAATATACCATTCGATAGTCGATCGGGTTCCACGTGCGAGATTAGCCCACTGCGGTCTCAGAACACGAGGTTTGTCGTAAGCCATGAACGACGGAACATCGCAACCGAGCTGGACACGACTCTATGTGAAGACGAACTCCTGCCAAAGATTAGAAGCCACGAGATGGGCTACATCGAAAAATCGAAATCGTTATCGGAACCGTTCCGAGAATATTTACTGAGCAGATCAGTGCTAACTGCTACACCAATCGATCTATCGATACTAAAATCGGAATCGAATGATTCGATTAGTGAATCGTTAATGTACTGCCTCGACGGGAACATGCCGACCGATTTAACAGCATCGATTAGTAGTTTGATGCTAGAATCGAATAATCGACGATCGCCGTTAAAGGAAATAAATAATGTGGAAAGTCCGAGTAGAAAGAGATGTGCTGATGGGGATATGGCTACGGGTATCAAAAAGGTTATATTGGAAAAGCCGAATCATCCCGATGAACCGTTCGAATTACGCGAAACTGATCTTTAGTCTTACCAAATAAATACTCGTGTAAACAGTTGAGTGTTGCCTTATTTTTTAATAAATAAGTATCTTTTTTTCGTTTTGTTATGTTGTTTATGTTAGTTTTTGCAACTTTAGTATTATTGTATATTTAGCACTAGCATATAAATACTTATAATGAATTATTTGTCTGATTTATTCTAGTGTCTACAAATAGAAATTAAAGAAATTTATTGAAAAAACTGCTTGAATTAAAGGCATTAAAGTGTTTTGATTAACCCAAAAGAATTTGAGTGCATGTAGTTGAAATATTCGAAAAAAATACATAAAAAACTAGATAGCGGATGCCATGTATGTATAGAAATCCAGTATTCGCCCTTAAGTGATATCATCACCAAAGTAAATAAAAGGCATTGAATTAAGAAGTGAATTAACAGAAATTGACAGATTTGTCAAACGCATCACAAAGTTCGTATTATAGAGAACAGTCAGAGACTAGCTTTAAACACGTATTGAGCTTGGCAAAAAAGACAGGACCAACTAAAAGAGCTTCAAGCTTTGTTAAAAAACATACCACTGCATGGCAACCTATGGTTGTCTAAGCAAAGGTGGTAGATTATATCCCAGGCAATAAAATGTTGAGTATATTTTTGTCCAGTATTTTTTGTTCATAGTTTGTAAAATGTAGATGTGAGATGGAAACAATGTTTCGAAGACTTCTTAAACCTAAATTTGAAACCAACAAATTGTTACTAAAACCATTTCACTTTTTTATATGCAAATTATAATTTTTCAACTGTTACGGAACGTTTTACTTATATGTAACTTTAGATAGTGTTACAGTTGGTGCGTATTTGGCTATTTTAAATACAAAATTATTCGATTATTGATTATTTGCTTTTATTTTGTTCCCTATCTAAACAGAAGCAGTGCGAAATAAGGTAATGCAATTAAAAAGTACCTAAATATCTAAAAAAAAAACTATAATTAAAGTAGTACCTACGCAATAATTTAAAGTATAATTCGAGACACTTAAGTAGAACCTGCGTAGAACTTATTTTCTTGACGAAACGATCAGCTAGTCGTATTATATTATCACCAAGTACTTTCCATCTTTTCCTGCTGTGGTGCTTGTGGCTCTTCCACTTTCGTGTCGCGAGGTATACGATGATTAATGTAGCTGTCAATTCTATAGTGAAAGGAACTCGTATACTTTAATGGGCTCGACTCGAGTCGGATCAGCGAACATAATTGAGAGTAAGATAGTTTTTAAACCGATTTGCGTGCAGACTTGTCAATCGATGGCCGTCTCAATTATTAGCGTCCTGAAGAATACAAAGAATACAAAATCCTCACCCTCACGAAGCTGGCCTGTGGGATGATCTTTCTAGCAGCTCCGAGCCAATGATTTAGGGTTGTCTGAGAAAAGATTACATTCAACCCTTAACCCTTTGAGCGTCAGATGACGTATATACGTTACAAAACTTCGGGGCCTTACCTCACTTGACATATACATACGTCGAGAATGTCAATTTATACACTTTGTCATATCAATAAGCGTTCAAAGGCGTGTATCGACATGAACACAAGGTTGCTTGTAGTCTCCGCACAATTTTATGTTGTTAACAAAATTAACTAATGGTACTCATAAACTACTTTAATATATTCCCAGTAAGAAAGGTACAAAGTACAGGTCAAATAAAATAGGTATTTAAATATTAATGCAGTGCATTAATTGTAATAAACCTTAATTTTCAAAAGCAAAACAATTCTGTTTAGATTTTTTTATATGAATATTATAGAACGATCTAAATGTACGGTTTAATAAATTAATATAAATATAGACAAATATCACACTAAACCAATTAACGGTTAATTCGTTCAATTGTAAATTATTTCTGTTTTAAAGAATAAATACGACGACGGCCAACGCGAACAGTGTCAGTATAGTGCAGCAACAAATGAGATTGCAACAAAACTGTATGCAGCCGAACGGCGACGACGACTTTCTTGTGCACCTTTTTTTTTTCGTTTTTTTTGGTTTTTTTGCTTTCTTCAGTTTTTTGATTTTGTTCTTTCTAAAATAAAGAACATTAAGGTAAAAAAAAAAATTGAATCTGGATCTAAACGAAATGAAAATAGGTGAAAGTCAATCTTCAGTAAAACATTGTTTTTTTTTGAGTTTGAATGGCTCATTTATGACATAGGTCGAGACACGAAAGTAGAAACTGCGCAGAACTATTTTTTTTTTCACGGAGCAAACGTGTGGGCTAGAGCCGCTTGTCACCGCTCAAAAAGTACAGTCAACAACACGAAAACAATGGCGCGACACTTGCAGCTGAAATTACAAGATTTTTTTTCGATCAAATAATTTATATCGCAGTAGCTGTCACGTGGTTTCACTTAGATGTCGAGAGTGTGAGATGTGTAGATGTGTATTCATCACCTGTGGTCGAAATTCAATAATAATTCATTGAGTCATTAGCATGTGTATACTACGTCTCTTCCAAATGAATCAGTTAATACTGATTCATTTGGAAGCATTAGCTCACGACCGCGACCCGCTGTTTGTTTGCCCACCTATTCTATATAAAAACTTAACATCGCAGAATCGCTAGATGGCGCTTTCATTTAATCTTAGTTTTTTCGTTTTTCCGCCATAGTAACTTTTAATAATGTCATTAAATCTCATGAAAATTGATCATTCTTAAGAATATTGTTGGTGGTATGTATATTATATTCTTGAAAATGTTATCAAGTCTTTTTCTGTTTGAGAATTGAAGTTTACGAAGACTATATGATAATGAAGCCACATTCACTTAATTATTATAACTTGGGGAGGTAAGTAGCTCAAAAAAAAAAAACCACAATAAAAACCTAGAAAATGTGGAAACTTACTTATCCCTCTTTACGGTCGTTGCGCGCGTTTTATACCTTGTTTTGCGTGATTTGGTAACTTTGGGAGTTCTACTAAATGTAGGCAGAGATTGTGACCTGCAGCATAGAGATTGATGATGAGAATGCAATCTTCGTAATTCTTTCAAACAACGCTCCCTTTCAACGCGTTCTTTTTCTGCTAGTATTCTTTTCGTATCCTTCTTCTGTTCGCATTTTAATCTTCTTTTTTCCTTATGATTTTTATACCATCTTTTAAATGTCGTAAACTTTTCCGAGGACTTTGGTTTTTCTATGTAATGTCGGATGATCATAGGATATGGGCACCATCGTCGTTCCTCTATGACAATTTCAGGTCTGAAAGTAAGAAAGATCTTATGAAAGAAAGATTAAAGAAATTGTGAGCTTTAAATATATTATTTAAATCCAATATCTAAGTAATTTGGGTTACACCAGATAAGTATTGATAAATTACAATCTGACGTTTAGTAAATAGAATTTTTATTATGAATTTTTTTTACAACACGAAAGATAAGGTAAGGAACAATGCTATATAAAAAATAACTGATAGATTTTAAAACTTACTTCAATATTGGTATTGATTTGTCTAAATCCGGAAGTGAGACGGGCATTTGGGGCTTCGGCGTTGCGGTCCGTGTTTTGGTTCTACAAAATAACGTTTGAGTTGCATTTTTGAGGAATTTTTTTGGTCTCGTTTTTGATAATTTCTCAAAACAACATCGAATTTGTGACAACACTTTGAATGTTTAATTTACATTTTTGGACGCCATTACATTTATTGTCATAATATATGTCATTATAACTTATGAAATTGTTAATTTTTTTAAAGACTTGCAAAACATTGCACACAAGTTCAACATGAACTGCCACTGCCAAATTGTGTAGTATGGAAAAAGGTTGATTAGTCGAATTAAATTTAAAATTTGTAATTAAGTTTAATAGTTTGTAATTATATTGTCATAGCTTAGCATGTATTGAAAATATATCTATAAAAACCTACCTACTACTACTATTTCCATGGTATCCTTGGTGAGGTGGTATGGTATATAGAGTATCCAAAAAGAGAATCAAAAGTATACATGTATTTATTTAGTCTATTTTATGTACATTTTTAGTCTATTTTTTGGCAGAAGTTATTATCCTAACTAAAAATATAAATACGAATGTGAGTTTGTTGGTTTGTTTGTGGCGCTGTTACGCTTAGATCATTGAACCGATTTTGTTGAAATTTGGAAAAAAGATAGTGTAAACTTTGGGAAAGGGCAACCTTTTATCGCAAAAAATGCTTGGAGGGGCTCAAAATTTCAAAATTTGTATGAAAGTTTGTCATTATTTCAAAAATAAAACTATTTTTTATTATTATTTATTAACAATGACAATAATAAATACATGAATAAAAAAATAAAATAGCAGACTTTTATTACGAAAAATTGTACGGTACCCGCAAGACGTTTTGTACATTATACATCTACATAAAAAGATATATAAGGAATACACAGTTTTTTTTGAATTCCACTCGGACATATTCGAGGGCGATAGTAATTTTATAATAACGAAATTTGACTTTAACACCTCACATCAATAGAATAGAATGTCCAAATTGAAGTTACGACTAAGGAATATCATATACTTTTTGGATTGTATGTATACATTTATATGTATGTATACATTTATATTTTTAGACCTTAATTGGTATAAAATAACATACGAAACGACAAGAAATATGAATATAATAGTCCAACCCTAAGAAATTAAACGAGTACCGTAATGAGGCGGGTAAAATAATAAAGTTAAAATTAAGTACACCATTTATACATACAGTAAAGATAGTTTTAAGCGTTGTAAAGTTTTAGTTCAATTATTATGAATGCTTAATGGTCGTTTCTCGCAGAAACTAGTAACTAAGCTGTAATTAAAGTGGGTAGTGTAATTGAGTGACATAATCTCACCGTTACCGAAAATAGAAACTCTAGATATATTTAAATATGAAAAGTTTGAGGTTTATAAGCCTGTCTGCAGAAAAGCATTAATTTTCGAATGTAGTTTAATTTAAGTGGATTTCAGATATAACGACGGCGAAGAGACCACAATTATTCCGTCGCTAAAGTCGAAAGTCGCTGTATGTAAGATAGAAAGATGAACTGATTTATAATCTACCATTTAAAAAAAAATACTAACCATCTGTCTACTTTAAACAAATAATAAAAAAGGTTTATGTTTTTAAGAATGAACCTTTACGTGTTTGTTCTCGCAAGATGTCGGTTGGATTTGATAATAATTAACTGTCCTCGACAATTGCTATATCCGTCGCTATAGCCTTATTTTTTCCTCTAAAAGTACACATTAATTTCAAGGGACTTAATTAATAATTATTTTAACGAGAATGTATGCGTAAATGTATGGCTGTAGGAGAGGCGAGAAAGATGTGCAAGGATCGCGTCAAATCGAAATCCGTAATCTATGCCTACCCCTCAGGGTTGGGTTGGGTCAGGGCATGAGTATTATCCCGTGTGAGGTTGCTAGTCCCCCATCGGGCGCGTCCCCAGGTGGTGGATAGGGGAACGCTTTCCAGATATGGAAGGTACCGGGTTTACCCGGCGCGAACCAAAACTAGCCCAGGGAGGAGCGCATTATACGCTACCCTGTAGGGTTACTTCCCGAACTTCTCTGGTACTTCTCCGTGTATCAGAGTGGACATAGAGGGTTCGGTTAAGTAACGCACCGCGCGGCGGGCCTGCCGGTCTTAATGGCCGTCGGGCAACCCGTAATCCGCACTTCGTGCGGAACCGGGGGCCACAAGCATTTTGCGAGGGGCCGCGAGGAAGAAAACCTATATAAAAAATTACAAGTGTGGGCGGCAACGCCTCGCGCGGCGGGTCCGCCGGTTTTCATGGCCGGTGGGCGCTGGCTTTGGCCACCGTCGGGCAACCCGTAATCCGCACTGAGCGGAACCGGGGGCCCCACGCACGGAGCGAGGGGCCGCGAGGAAGAAAACCTCTATAAAAATTACCCTAATCCCAAGCTTCGTCGCCCGGTGATGGGATGAATGGCTGGTAGGAAACCAGTGGTTAGGGCGGCAAACAAAACAA
>DWLR01005838.1:0-10589 GCA_018246295.1 Papilio alexanor hazarajatica
TATATATATATATATATACCGTTTTAATATTTTTAAGAGATCATTATTTGAAATACAGTGGAAACTTAGCTTAAATTGGCCAGCATAAAACAAATGCGAATAATAATTTCTATAAACATATTCAAATATTTCGAATTTTAAAAGTGACAATGCGTTTTCTTCGTAAAATCTGTCAATTTAGTTACCTATTCTTTGACAGATTTGTCAAAGTCAATTTAAATAGTGCAGTCACTTTCAAACAAATCAAAGACGGAACCATAGACAATTTAATACGCAGATTCGCAATCGGGCTGATGGAAATTGCCAAAGACATTCAGTTCGTAGAGGCTGGCGAGGGTTATGAAGAGCAGGTACCAAATCATCAGCACCACGCCGTACTTACGGTCAAGCTTCCAGCCGTTGGCGTGCGTCGCTACCACCAGGAAAATTACCGTCGAGAATAAAGACAATGTGGAGTAGATTAGACCTGGAAAATAGAAATTCATAACGTATTTTCGTGGTGCCTTAGTGTTTTTCAATTTCAGCAGCGAAGTCTTTTTAGTTTTTTTAAATTCATTTGTTAAAGGAGCTGAGCAGCAAGTGGTAACAAAACCCAAGAACAAAGGAGAGACCAGGTGGTGACAAGACATTCGCGAAGACTATATTTTTAATGAAGATATGTAAACGTCTAGAATTTTCTTTGTTACTTTCATATCATAATTTTGAGATTGACATGTTTGACTACTTGAAACTTTATTAAGTTTGTAATAAGTCTGTACTATCACACAAGCTGATAACATTCCATCATCCGTGAAACTGACCCTTGCTGATGACATTGACGTGACTGCCGGGGTGTATGATGGCTGTCTGGATGAACCACGGCAGGCCGAGGCACACTAGAATGTCGAACACGTTGGACCCCACCGCGTTAGAGACCGCCATGTCGCCATACCTATACACAAAAAATATTTCAACATACAAATAACGCATTTAAAACATTAATAACCGTGTTGCGGAGATATATCGACCAGGTTCATAATTTTAAAAAAAGGAATACTCGAAATCAACGCGAACTTGTTTTGTTTTAATAGATGTATCTTAAAAAGCAGGAGCAGGTATGTCAAAATTAAATATTATCATTAATTACTGTTACCGTTGTGTTGTACAACGGCGCAATATATTAACACTTTGAAGACTAATCCAACAAGAAGAAGAAAGATCTTCAAAGATTACACTAATTAGAGTTGTATAATGATATAATAGAGAAATGCGACAAACAAATAATCCTTTAGCGCTCTCTATATATTATTAGTACACTAAAACGAATCCTTATTTCCCTTAGTAACGTTATGGCTTGAGAATGACTTTTACGATTTAATTAAACTTGTGTGTAAAGTGTACTAAAACTTTCATAGAGGTTTCATATAGGAAGCAAAATTAAGAATGTTGCCACGTTATCTTTTATCAAAATTATTATACGCGGAATCAATTTACAAAAGTTTTATTGAGCAAAATAAGAAACGAACGAGCAACAGCTAGTAATGGTATGAAAGGTTACCCCTCCTTGATGACAGCAAGCGAGGAGAGCGCATCAGGTACAGACACGCCGGCCGCCACAAATGTCAGCCCCATCACCGTGTCCGGGATGCCCAGAGTGTACCCTGGGGAGCACGGAATTGTTATAGAAAAATAAATAACTTCGTTGTATCCTCAAAACATTAACATTGTACAAAGTAAAGTATGTCATCTTTTTGTTGAAGAAAAACACATTTTAAAAGTGTCACTCGCATGATCTTAAGGTAAATTCGCCTAACTGGTCGTGGCATTTCTAATTAAAAAAAATCGCAGTTATCAAAAATCGCAAAAAAAACTCGAATAAGAAGAAATTACTTAACCAGTATCTTATTCATTCCATACCTTACATCTCTACATTAGCATTTCTAGCAGATGCAAACACTCCGATCCATACACAGGTCGAAGAATAAACAAAAAAATCAGTAAAATCCGTGAAAAGAGTGATAAAGACGTTTACTTTACTAGCTAACAGTTGAACTCTCACCGATGATGGTGATCATCCAGACCATAAAGTAGGAGTAGAAGGAGATCCAGAGCATGGAGATGATGAAGGTGATGGGGTACCAGCGGCCACGGCAGTCCGGCATCGTGCGCCGGCATGACCAGTGGATCGGGTACGCCACGTACCAGCAAGCCAGCTGAAGTTTGTCTGAAACAGATAGAATTAAACAAGCCCAATGTGTAAGCCCACTGACTGAAGAATATAAATCGAACGACATCTTCAATATCGGTCAAGGCGTTTAGGCTACAAGAGCTAATTTATTGTATTTGGTGACGTTAAGGAGATCATAAATCTTTCACTATTTTTCCAAATTACCCATTTGAGCAAGTTAAACTTTTGTTTAAACATTTCTAGAAAATATCTATAGACGCTAATTTTGCTTTACACTAAAATTTTCAAGAACTAAGCAAACATAAACTTTTGCACATTTCTTTTATTCGTATTTTATTTTCAGCGTTCAAATTCCCATCTTTAACATTGCACGCAAGAGTCTGAAACTGAGAATCTGCTTAAGGCTTAAGGAACTTACTTGCACCAACAGGTTTAACGAGTGGGTCCACAGCAGTCTCAGGGTTATACTCCTTGGCCTTGTAGTAAGCTGGCATGGCAGGCGCAGTTGGCTACAATTAAGAAGCTGCTAATTAGTTCATTGTTAACAAGACAATAATGATGATTATCATCATCAGTCCACTAGTTGGTGATGGTTTACCTGCGGCGGTAGCTGCTGTTGGTTTTCCTGCGGCTGCTGTGTCGGCGTCTGCGCTTGAGCCTGAGTTTGCTGAGCTTCCGGTCTCCACCCAGGCTGCGCGGGAGCTTGTTGCGTCTAGGAAATTAATCAATTTTTGCACTTGTTTCTAATTACTACTTGACTACCATGCTTAAAATATAATCTTAACTTAGGAATGCCCTAAAACTACATTTTTTTTGCATTTTGTTTTTATTTTCATGTTCACATAAATGTCTCCGAATGCAATCCCTTGTTATGTTTTTCTCGATATTATTTCCTCTAAGTATTTACGTATACGTACTTACGTACTGTAAATTGATGTAGTTTATACCGCAGCAAAAGCCGAGTGAAATCATTTCTAACATCGCACCGCTCAATACGATAAAATGTTACCTGATTTTTATAATTTATACGTATCTTGGTTGTATTGTTTTTTAAGTGAGATTTGATTGATGTTAAATTTGTTTGTATGATCTTAAATAAATGTAATTCTTTCTGTCTTTATTTCTTTCTTTCTTTGTAAAAGTATGAAGATTGGTGGAGCCAGTGTCGACTGCTGCTGTGTGAACAAGCCGATTAGACTAGTGAAGTACCACTGAAGAGTGGCGTGAAGTAAAGCTGTTTATATTTCGGAGTTTCAATGAGTAATTTCCCCAAAGTTTTCCATTCGATATTTTCTAAATCTACTCGTCTTTCTTACGTACAAAATGGCTGGCTACGTTATTATTGTAATTGTTGTATATAATAATGATTGGAGTCACATAACAGTTTAATCGCTTACTCGGTTTATTTCATAAAAATCAAATATCCTTTTTTACTTCGAGTATTTTATTAGAATTTAAGTTTAGAATTTTTGTATTTTACTGATTTACATACACCGTTTAAATTTTTGTAAAAATATATATTATTAAAAAAGAATAACACAACATACGGTTGAGTCCCAGGCTTGGTTAGGATCCCAGGTCGTGTTGGGGTCCCACACGGGGATGGGCTCAGCGTTGTACGCCGCGTTGTCATAAGCACCGTCGGGATTGTAAGCTAAAAATAATAAAATACAAGTTATTAAATTTATTTTATAGGTGCATCCAAAGATCGAAATTATTGCGATATTTATACAAGGAGACATCACATATGTAAAAGCAATCATTCCGTATGAAAACGAAGGGACAGCATTTTGCAAATATGAAATGAAATATTTCTGTCATTATCAGCGTGTTTGTCCCAATAAATTTTTGATATATGATGATATAATATAATTAAAAACCACAATTATTTTTCATCAGGAATGTTGGCCCTCTAATGTACCAATGGTATAGGCTAAGCTCACCTACCACACTTGGTTTTTATGAAGCTTACAAAAAAGGAGCTTCAAAAATACTAAGTCTGCTAAAGCGGATAGATTCTCTTTTGTGTAACAAAATGTGATTTAATGTTACGCGTCCTTGACTTTACTACCAATTTGTGTTCAGTTATCGAATTACGATGTGTAGCTTCAAAAATACCTATAAGCATGCTCAATTAAAAGCCATATAGAAGTGTTACCGGTAGGCTGCAGAGGAGTTTCCTTGGTCTGTCCTTCCATCTGCGTGTACTGGCCCTCGGTGTTGGCGGCAGGCGCCGGCGGCTGGCCTCCCACACTTCTATGTTAAACATAAAATTTATTAATCTTTCTATTTGGTTTGTTTATTTTTTTCTATAATAGAAGGCAATTAACTATAAGCGTCTTAGAAGTTTTTGTCCATGGAGTTCGGCCTTACGGCCCCGAAGGCCGTAATATTTTCCCTTATATTTTAATTATATTAAATAATAATAATTCTAATTGCAAATGGATGTATTGTATCCATTTGAAACAGAAAAATATTAAATAATAAAAACAAATATGTATGGAAAGTGAGTGGATAAAATATTTTAGACTGTCTGACAATATTAAGCAATAACAACAGAGTCTCAAAATGAAATGTGCCGCAGGGCCCCTAGAAGGCGATCTTAAGCCGTGCTGAAAGTTTTTTTCATAATACGGAGTGAATAATGACAAAGACGAGGAAGGGATGAAAGAAAGGTGGATGAAGCCTGCAGCACCATTCTCGTGAAATTCAGAAATTCTCAAGTTGATCCATTAGCAACATTAGCTGCCACTACTGGCTCTATCAATATTAAATAAGAAGTAATTCTTATAAAATCACCTGTAAGTGACGAGCGCGGCCTGCTCCTCGCGCGTGGGCAGCTTGAAGGGCAGCGGCAGCGTCAGCGCCCAGCGCTCCAGCTCCGAGTTGAACCGCAGCGCCACGCAGTACACGCCGTACATTATCAACATGAACAGCGCTTCCGGCCTACCGATTAACGATGCAATATTATAAGATTTTTGTAGATGCCTTAATATAACTACACGCCCTACGGTGCTACGGATCTCGTAGCACTCGTAGCATTTATACGGGAGCGGGACATACTACGGGAGCCATAAAACCGGTGAGAACTATGCGAGAGCTATAACTGATACGGGCGCTATGTGTTTTGCTAGAGCTTTTAATTCTGGAATTGCTTCTTGTCTTGCAAGTTCTAGAAGTTCTGCGGATGCCGTGATGTTCACGAGAGCCATAAGTCCTACAATCACAACAACTTGCTCAAGAGCTACGAACAATACAAATCCTAAAAAAGCATGAACGTTATTACTGATACTACTTAAAAAAAAACTGAACTTACGAGTATATTAAGACCTGAGACTGAGTACTACAGATCATAAAATGAAGCAATAAAACAAACTTATCTGGCCCACTGACAGCATCGATGTTATCGCGGTTAGAGTTAGTGTAGTGTGTTGCCAGTAAATAAATTTAGGTACTGAAAATGGCACAAGAGGTAAAAACACAATAAGATGGTTAGTTTTTTTTTTTCAATTTTAGCAACCAGGCCAGATAAAATTGAGGCACTACTATGCCGTACAAGCGTTCTAATGGTGTACACCACAGAGTAGCGGGTGACATACCAGGAGACGTATTTATTGGCGATAGTGCAGAGCATGACGAGGATAGAGATCGCGTAGAAGAAGCAGTCGCGGCAGAGCGGCCACCAGTTGAGGTGGCTGACGGTTCCGGCGCACAGCGCGCACACCGAGATCACGAACATTATGTTGAACACCGCAGACCCGATCACGCCGGACACACCTGCACACATACAAACAAACAGCTAAATTATTATATAGATGATCTCGTCTCGCGTCGAGACTTTCAGAAGGTCCGAATCCGACACGCTGGTGTTCACGTGCGGGAGCTAAGACATATCTTCGTTTCTAGGATGATCAACTGAATTATACTTTTACGCTAATCAAAGAAGAACATACGATGTCTAATTCTCGTATGTTCATTCTCCGATAAATTTGGAAAAAAATTGCGTGCCGTATACATTACATGAAATACAATTTCGTTGACAACTATTACAACGGTGTATCCCCTTCTGTTTACCATCTGTTTTTTTCTACTTTTATCTTCCCTACCCCGCACAAACCGTGCATTACCTACCAATATCATCTTGGGCGCAGAAGACTCCAATAACAACAGTCGCAAGTTCTGGCGCTGAGCTCCCGGCCGCCATGAATGTTGCGCCGGCCACGTCGGGAGCGAGCTTCAGTTCTTCAATGTTGGAAAATTCCTCATTAGTAAATTACTCAGAGACAATAATTATCAACATGAGTCATTCGACGTTTGTTACTGAAAGTAGAACTTCGTTTTTAATTGCACCGACGTTTATCAACAGTAAAATACATCATTAAACAATAAGCAAAGCCAAGCAGCATCTAACGTCGTTATAACAAAAAATCCCAGATTTTAACTCTCAAGTAAACTTTATATGAACATTTTGTCTGTGCGTGGGTACATAAGTGAATTCCTCTAAAACGGCTGGACTGATTTCAATTATTTTTGAGGTATATTAAGGTGGGTTCAAAGATGGACCTAAGATAATAATTGGACCTTGTTTTCGCTTTCGGGTCTCAGAATATTTTTTTATTTATTTTGTAAAAACGAAACGACTAATAAAAAATGTTTGTTCTCTTATAGCAAAAAAGCTAACAATTATTAACTGAATTATTTTCTTATTTTTATTTCACATTTTCATTATTATTTTTTTAATTTCATTGCTGGTTAATATTATGAGATTTAATTCTTCCAATTATCCATTATTATTTTTACTCGCTAGTGCTAAAATCTCGGGATCTGTTACTTGTTAAGTACTGGCTATTAGCTTTTTAAGCATTAGCTACTGTCGATAAATAAATAAATCTTGAAGTACAAACCTTCACAGATCCTATCCAAGCTGCAGACAAAGTACTCGTCGCAGACGATAGCGAGGCCGATAAAGGTAAACACGGCGACAAGGATGTGCAGGATTAGGCCGCCGTGTTTGCGCGCCGACTGGCCCATCAGGGGTTGCGGAAACTGAAACATTGAAGAAGGAAATTAGAAGTATTTGTCTTCGCTTCTTTCTTTTGCTATAACTTTTAACAGAATTAAAAAAAAGGAGGAGATTCTTAATCTGGTTCTATGTTTTTTTTGTTTGTTACTGAAGTAAACCGTCATTTATGAAACGATTACGAAAATTTTTATTTTGTTGGGGACATTTGCAAGTTGGTCTCATTTAATTCTGAATGTCATTGAACCTTTGGTTCCGAAGAAATACTGAAAATTGTAAATAAAATATTAATTTCGATAATGAATAGCACGTATCAATATGTTGTTATTGTTAATACTATGACAGCCGATATTGTAAATGAAGCTTCCTTCTATTTCTTATCATTTAAAAATTCTTATAATTCATTATATCATAAATTCGAAGTTGGTTTTGGTTTTATACTATATATTTTGTTTTAAAAAAACGTTAAAAGATTATTCTAACACAACTGAACATTTGAAGTAAATTAGTTCTACGTGTGAAATATTCGACGCAGGTTGGGAACAAGTTTTCTGTCAAATTTTAACTTAAAAAACTTAAAGAGAAATCATATCGAGTACGTACCAACTTACGATCATTTTACAACTTAACAGTATGGGGAATTGTTGTCAGGCAGTAGTAATTGTTGTAATTACTAATTATACAAAATAATAATTTAACGAGAATCAATAGTCAAACATCGAAACGCGTAACGTTTACGCACAATTCGTTACATGAGAGAGAAAAAAGATATAAATGTAAGAGAGAGCATGCTCGTTTTTGATATTTAAGACATTTACCTGTTCAATGGCGGGCGGTGTACAGTTCCTCAATGGATGCACCGTAGGAATAGCATCCTCTTCCTGGCGATAAAGAAAATACACATGAATTGAATTGTGGTTTTATTCCCATTAATAATATAACATAGGTATGATTATCTGTAATGTCAAAATTAAATCAACGATGCAAAAATATGTATTTACGCATTGCATAGATGTATAGATGAAAATTATATTTTTTTATTTATATAAGTCAAATGTCAAAAATCTTAACTGTCATTTACTAGCAGTCGGGCGAGGGTATAATTTTACATTTACAAATAAACAACAAAATAATAAAAAAATAGTTATAGATAAAAAGGAAATATTAAACTTGCCTCTGCCTTGATGTAGCCATCGTCTTTCTGTTTCTTCTTTTCTCCTTCCTCTTCTTCCCCTGACCCTTTGAGTCCCTTCTTACCGCCTTCAGGAGGCACCTCACTGCTTTCGTCTTCTTCAGGTTGGCCGGTCATCGGTAGAGGGGATGAAACAACAGTGCCTGAAATTAAGTACATTGTAACATTAGCGGATTAGCACTGAGACATTTATGGTAATTCAGTGTGAAACCAAAAAGAATATAGATAGAAGATAGCTGGGTTCCAGTTTCCTTGATGACTGTCTTTTCCCGACTGTCCAAGAAGGAGGATAATATTTTTTTCTCAGACGTATTTACGTATGTGTGCATGTATGTTCCATTCAGTTCAAGCTATTTCGACTTTTTTAGTCTAAATGGCTTAGACAATTTTGAAGAGTGAGGTACCATTTGATTTTTATTCCTTCCCAGAGTGACAGCTTGTTTATTTATTTTAGATAAGTCGCGGTTTTTTTTTAAATTAACTATTATTTGTATGTCCGTAGATGTGATACTTTCCTGGTCCTGACCTATGCTACTGCGACTTATCTTTACTGAGCTATTTGGAGACACATCATTTTGAGTCTTCGTAAGAATTCGTTTTTACCTCTCGATGTTCCCCTCGTGCTGGGTTCAGGGCTTGCTGGCGAAGAGTCATCGACGGTGGTCGGTTTGTCCGTCGCCGGCGAGGTGGATGCGCTCAGCACCGCTTGGAATATGGAGTAGGCGATGAAGAAAACCGATACCGTCAGCCAGCGGTGCCTTCGCGGTCTCCTCATCTTCTGTAAACAGAAATATTTTTTATATAGTATAAAACAAAGTTGCTTTTCGCAACGCTTTTTTTCGCTAACTCCTTCGAAACCAAGAAACGGATTTCGAAACGGTTATCGCCATCATTCTGGTAACTTATTCTGAATAGTTTATATGTGTAGTTATTATAATTTAAATTTAGTCTATATGAAAAAACGCCATATTTCGGAATCTCCAAAAAAGCACCAAAAATATGACGTCGACTAAACCTCGAGAAAATGAGTTGGGAATGAATTGCAGATCTCCAAAAATGCTAAATAAATATCTTTGTTGGCTTATATCTATGTTCTATGGTTGTCTCACAATAACCATTTTTTCTTTTAAAAAAATCAATAAAAATACTTCATTTACGACGCTATTTTTTCGAATTCAGAATTAATACGATCCAATTAAACATATTAGTAATTTTGAAAATTAAACATAGATTATAATTGCCTTTTACAATAAATCGTTTGACGAATACTTTAGAAGATATTAATATTAAAAAAAAAACTACGCGACATAGATGCTAACGGGCCGGGGCGTTGTCTTACTCATATATAACTCCCCACATCAGTCAGTCGATTTTCATATATTTTCACTAATACACGGGGATTCAAGACAAAATTTTACGTATGTAATTTATTAAATTGGATAAAATACTTTATTGAGGTTAATTGTTGAAAAAGCTGTAGTTTTCCGCTTTTGCATGAAAAAAATACACTGATAGACCCATGTTGTTCATTTCCTGCCTTTGTAATTCATGTCACTAATTGGTAATATTTGCGCCACGAGAAGCTTTTTACATTTGTATTTGTTAGGTGCATTTTTAGTGCACTTTATGTTTTTTTTTAAACATTAATTTCAACAAATTTTAAACTTAAATACTTTACAATATTTTAAAAATCAACTCAATTGACAAGGAAAATATTAGTATGCTATTTACTGGTTGCTACTGTCAAATGACAGCAATAATCAGCAAATTGACATTTAATTTTTGACTTTTTAATTTTTCTGCCATCAGGTAATAAAATCCTTTTCAAGATGCTTTGTTAAGAACTCCTTTTAGTGCTAATAAAACCTCCTCGATACTCAATATTATCTTCAAACATTTCAGCTGTACTAAAGTGTAAACGTAAGTAACTACGTAAAGTGTAAAATGTACTTTACGAGTATAGGGCGAGGTAAAATATAATTGCAATAAAACGACTACACAATTAGGCTCGGTATGGTTTCACTTAAAGCTTGTTTGTTGCTTTCTATGCCGGTCCTATTTATAATTTATTGATGTTTATCCCTGTTAACAAGCATAGTAAGTTACTAACTAATAATCCTGACTGACTGTATGTAATCCTGACTGACTGTATGTAATCCTGACTGACTGTATGTAATCCTGACTGACTGTATGTAATCCTGACTGACTGT
>DWLR01005839.1:0-10588 GCA_018246295.1 Papilio alexanor hazarajatica
AGAAAGTTTTATCTCGTTTGCATGTATATAAAATGCAATTTTTACAGACGTAGTATGCCACACATCTAGAATTTTACCATTTGTTATGTTTTGACCATATAAACACACAGCACAAAGTGTCACTACACATTATAGTACATACTGAGGATCATTAGTTGGTCGATATTATTTATATATATGTATATAATATGAATCCGATAAATTCTAGGTTCCAAGAGACAGCTATAACTTACATCTTGTAAACAAATAATATCTCTTGTACGTGTAATAATGTAATGCAAAACGATAATAAGATCGATACAAATCACATAAGGACCAAAACCATAGTGTATAGAACCATAAATGTAAGAAGTTATTGAACGCAGTCGTGAAGATTATAGCCCGGTAAAATTAGTAGGTAGAAACATAAACATATAATAGTATGAACGACATTTAACAAATAGGCTGTTATGTTTGCTTGGTATACAATGGTAGGTATATTAGTAGGCTTTTCATTTATGATTTGGTGAAGGTCGAGGGTTCACTGGATGAGGATTATCTTTCTGGTGATTCAGGCCTGTGTCCGGTAGTGGACATCTGTTGGCTAAAAAAGAAGAAAGTGTTAGGGTGGCGTTGTGTGATGTGTGTATGGTGCAGCGGACGTCGCGCGCTGTGCGGGGCGCGCTGGGAGCGCGGGAGCCGCGGGAGGTGCCGCGCGCGCGGCTGCTGGAGTTGGAGCACGAGCAGGGCTGCAGCACGCCGGGCGCGCGCCGCCCCGTCCCCGCGCCCTCACCCGCCAACACGCACGTACGCACGCATCCACTGCGCGCGCGCACGCCTTCTCATTATGCGATACGTCGACGTAGAAACGTCTATACTATTTAGTCTATAGTATTCTCGACATAAAATGTTTTTTTTTTAAATTCTGTATCTATACTTCGCTAAAACAAAACATACTATAAAACAATGAATATTTTAATTTTCTCTTTCTTCTTTTTAAGTAGTGAGGGGGATAGAAAACTGTCCTTATGGAACTATACGGATACGCGACTTCATTATAGTCGTTTTTATTATTTCTATCGTCGCAACAATGCTTTTATTCATTTATTTTTGAACTGTACTTTCTACTTTATTATTGTACATACGTGAAAAATAAAGAATTAAATCTGTATTTAGGTTTATTACACACCAACCAGTAATTCATATCAGTAACCATAAATTAAATGTAATTGATATAAAATATTATTTAATGAATTATTTTAGACGGTCGCATAATTAGAAAGCGTTGTCGCTATGCATCTACTCAGGTAGTATGTGGCCGTTTGCGATGTGAGATGTAGTGACAAGAGGACTAGTGGATAGATGGGATACGGCCACTTCTTCCTACTAATCAAATCTTCCAAAAAATGAATCTGCCTTGTTTCATCTGTCCCTTTCACCGTCTAACACTTCTCCAATGTACGCACAAACTTACATTCTCTAATTTTCTTGTTTTAAGCTCTACTATTTACGAAAAAAAAAACTAATGAGAAACTTGTATCTGCTACGTACTTAGTCTGCTATACATGTTTATAGTTGTATATTTAACACATAGCGAAAATATTTTAATATTGAACAGTTACATTTCATGGTATATTAAATTTATTTGATAAATCTGAATATCTTTAATACATCTATCCTTAAAATTATTAAAATATACGATTTATAAAAATTTGAAGCAGATACAAGTGTTGTGACTAACCTTCAATACCTCTCTTTCTGTTTATGTCCTATAATATATCCACACAACCGTACAGACACTTAATCTAAGCCAAATCTTAATAATGAAACCTGCGGAATGTTTGATTTGTAAATAACTCGGAGATGCACGATGATCAGTTTGTTTCGCATTTGGTGCTTTGTTTTATTACAGGTCTGTGTCTGTTGTTTGCTTTCTATTAATCCAATTTTTTTTAACAGCAAAGAATTGATAAATATGAAAAATCCTACATCTCTGTGCATGCAAAAAATTATAAAAATTCTTTGCTGGATAAAAGTTATTGATTGCATTGATTAAGTTTGGCTTTTGCTCTCACACTTCGACTCGCTTAGCTTTTCGATTTAAATATATTGCTTGCATTCACGATGTAGTATAGTTATCGCCCATTTCTTCTGTTATTACGTTTCACATCCATGCAAATGTATGAAAGCATGTCATACTTTTTTATTTCCATCATCAACAATCTTAATTCTTTAGAATCAATGTCAATAAATACTTTTATTTATAAATGATGGATGTTTAAAAATACGGACACCTAACTTTACCTAACCTAACACTTTGCACATAGAATACGGAGCCGTTGGACTTCTCGTTCAACCCTGAGTACGAGCCGGAGTTCAAGTTTTTCGATTCGACGCTGCTGGAGGCGGTGCGGCGCGGCGACCAGCACGTGCACGACTTCTTCCGTCTGCTGGCGCTCTGCCACACCGTCATGCCGGAGCAGAAGAACGGACGGCTCGAATACCAGGTAACCTTCACAAAACTCACCCTCAGGAGGGTCAAGTTTCCCCAAATAGGACCATTCCCCCTCCCCCCAGATCCCTCTAGATCCTGGATTAACAACTATTGAAGACTCCAAATCTGACTGACAGGATTGCATAGCTGTGAAGAATAACTTACATGTCGAATTCTATTACAATTTGATGCAACTGCCGGATTCATAAGTCACCGCTTTTTTATTCGACATTGTTATAAAGAATACTACTCGTTTTGATTTAAAGATCAAAGAAAATTGAAGCATTTTACTTATTAAATATTTGATTAATATTTATATAATTTATCATTGTTATTTATATTGATGTTCGATAACTCCAGGCGCAATCCCCGGACGAGGCGGCGCTCGTGTCGGCGGCGCGGAACTTCGGCTTTGTGTTCAGAGAACGCTCGCCTAATAGTATTACTATAGAAGTTATGGGTAAAACAGAGGTACATACACTTAATTAACCCGCCATTTTCCCAAGTACGTAGGGTTGGCACATAGCATCCATATCAGCAGGGCTCTACTGTGATTGGTTTTGACTATAGTTTTTACGGCCGGCCGTTTACCTGACGCCAACCCTACTCAGCAATTATACACTTCTATATGAATATTCCAATTCAAGATCTAAACTTTGTAAACAAAGCTTACACCTCACCTTTTATGCTAGGCTTCGTAAATTTACAAATATTTACAGAAACCAACTTTTCCTCACCTTACTCTATAATTTACGTATTACACACAATCTCACTTCATTTCACAATTTCTACAAAATTTCCGATGAATGTATAAAATAGGCTAATGACCATTTTCCATAGTAAGTGACGTTTGTTTACAAAATTGAAATCTTGAGTTGGAAGAAGCTATATATTCTTTATTTATTCACAATTCCAAATTTAATGATAAGTATTGATATCTCTTTTTTTGTTCCAGGTGTATGAGTTGTTGTGTATATTAGATTTTAATAATGTAAGGAAAAGAATGTCCGTGATATTGAGGAAGGACGGTGAAATTAGATTATACACGAAAGGTGCTGACAATGTAATATACGACAGATTAAAAACTGAATGTCAGCAAGAAGTGAGGTCCAAAACACAGGAGCATTTAAATGTAAGTACAGTGCAACGCAATTAAGTAACAATAAAACAATTTTTTTGGTACGCCCATTTAATATGATTTGTGTTAAAAGAACTGTGTGGCTGACCGGTTGGCGCAGTGGCAAGACACTTGCCTTCCGCACCGCAGGTCGTGAGTTCGATTCCCACCCAAGACAAACATTTGTGTGCATGAACATGTGTGTTTGTCTAGAGTCTGGATATAAAGACCACCGGAGGACGGGCAGAAGCGTCCTCCAGTGGTCCTCTTAGTATGGTGAAACATACTGCGATCGCCAACCCGCCTGCCAAGCGTGGCGGTGACGGCACATTCCCCCCCATGATGCGATCAATAGGGGAGGGAGGCCTATGTCCAGCAGTGGACGATCATAGGCTGAGGTGGAGGTGTTTAAAGAAATAAGGAACAAGCAAAGAAAAATTTAATTATAGTAGAAAATATTAATAGTAATGAAATGGTGGTATTAATAAAATGGTATTTTTTTTTGCAAAAACAAGAGCAGTAGAGCATACGTTTTCGTTCAACAGCATGATACCAAAGTTTTTGTAAATGTGTTCATTGATTATGCCTGAGGTTCAGAAACATAGACACATATAATTGAAAAATAATGTTTGTTATTTTAATGCCCTTTTTCAACATTGTTGACTAAGACAAACAACAAAAAGAACTGCTGTTAATTCGTTACGATGCCGTGTGTAGCTGGCATAAAAGTGTATGTTTGTATGTGTTAAGAAATTCGCTGGTGAGGGTCTGCGCACGCTGGCGCTGGCATGGCGGCCGCTGGAGGAGCGCGGCTTCGCGGAGTGGAAGCGGCGCCACCAGGCCGCCGCGCTGGCCCTGCGCGACCGCGACGAGCGCCTCGACGCCATCTACGAGGAGATCGAGACGGATCTCCTGCTCATGGGTAATTCTTTATTATCTGTACTCATACGTGAGCGACGTGTAGCGACGTGTAACGACGTGTAGCGACGCGACAACAAAACAAAACATAACATAATAATAGTAATTTTTACTTTATGTTATTATTACCTGTATCCATCTTATTTAAACATAACTTTAATGATGCATTAACTTTTACAGGTGTGACTGCCATAGAGGATAAATTACAAGACGGTGTACCGGAAACCATAGCGAACCTCAGCATGGCCGGGATGAAGATATGGGTTCTAACGGGAGACAAACAAGGTAACGGCTAGTGAAATAGTAGTTAATTAAAAAAAAAACAATGACCCCGGCTGACCGTATCCTTATGACACTCCGGGGAAGAATACGAATAAAATGACACCTCTCTCTTCAATATCAGTCCAGCCGTTTAGGGTCTAGGGGGTCTGAATCGGACATACAAATAATCTTATACATACACACACTCGAAAAATAATGCCCTCCTAATGTAAGTCGGACAATTTTTTTTAACCAGTAATTATTACGATGACTCTATAAATATTTTAGATACCGCCTAAATCCGACTGAAGTCAATTTTTTTTGTCGTCCGCAGAGACTGCGATCAATATAGGCTACTCGTGTCAACTGCTGACCGACGACATGGCGGAGGTGTTCATCATCGACGGCGTCACGCACGACGACGTGGACCGCCAGCTCGCCAAGAGCAGGGACTCCATACGGGTCGTCAACACATTCCTGCCCTATGGTAATATGTTTGTATTATTTTTAAACTGTGAGCAGATGAGCCCCGACCTTTTTTTTTGTCTTTTTTGTAACAACATTTTAAAGTCAAGGCCGAATTTCTTCTTTCTAATATCTTGCATCTTTTATCTTATCTTTTATCTTAACTTTTTCTTTTGAGCATTATTACGTTTAATAGTAAAAATATTTCATATATATTATATATAACTTGAAAGACTTAAGATTGATACAAAGCCAGTTTAAATTAGCGATATATTTTAGTTTGTCATAAATAAAGATAATTTGATCACAGGGTCATCTGAAGCGAAGAACTCTACAGCAAATGGCGGCGCGACGGTCGGACGGCCGTCGCCCGGGCGCGCCGCCAACGTAAAGCTGAACGCGCCCGCCGTCTCGGTCGTCACATTTAGGTGGGAACATAACTCACTACCCCACAGGTAGACACCGACGGCTACGCTAACTATCGCTCGCCTACCGCTACCCCGACACCCCGCCGCTCCGCTACCCGTCTCGTGGACAACTACAGGCTATAGCTTGCCCATTTACAAAGTAGCATTTTGTTCTTGACGAGGCTTAGCGCTCTTCTGCCTCAAGCCCGGCGTAACTGTAAATGCCTCATCAAGGTAAACAGTGGCAAATCAGTCACAAAAAAGTAGTATATGTAGAAACATATAGGACAATCAATCGTCCGTAGATCCAATCGTATATGCTATTAAGACGTAATTGCAAATAGAATCAAAGTTAACCAAATTTTATCTGAATTTTTTTAAACCTTAGCCGTACATTCAAATTTTGAAAATTTAATATCAGATTTAAATAACTTTTCAATGCGTTGATAACATTCACTTTTGACACTAACATTTGTTAGTGTCAAAATACGTATATGTTTTTTTTCCCCTAAAAAGGCTTGTAAAATAACAAAAATAAAATTAGATTAGTTGCAGCTTGATCGAAATAGATGTCAGTCTGTGTTTACTGTAGTTGTTCACTGTGCGTTGGCCTTCCTGTCTGCAGTGGCGTCTTTCCCTTCCTACCTTCTAGTGTGGGCTTGCACTTAGAACAGCCAAACTGTCTATCTCGTGTACTGTCCCGCTTTTATGTTTTGTCTTTAACTGTGGCAGTAAATTGAATGTAAAGTGATTGTTTCGCTAGAGTTAATTACAGTATACTGTTCCTCTAGAATTTCCCTTAAGACAATTTACATAAAAATATCAACTAAAAATACAAAACCTCTCAAAACATTCTAATAATATAAACATAGCAGATAGTAAGCCTTAAATAGATAGTTAAGTTGAATCAGATGTTACATTATATAGCTGAGGGCTCGTGCCATTCGATATTGTACCGCTTCTTGCTGTATTTTTGTTCCTCCAATCTTGACACATTGACAATTTGACACATCTGTCAAATTTAAACGGCGTTGTATTAGTTATAATGCAGATATTGTCTATTGGTCACGATAATCTTGATTGTCTATGGCTGGGAATCGATATACTAGGTACACACTAACATTACCCTTTTCAACAGATTTAACCACATCTTAAAAGCACCTCTGTCTGCAGTTATTTTACTTCTTTATTCACTTTTTCAAGTGTGAATTAATGTAGTTGTATTCGTTTGTGGTTTTGTTTACGTTAAGAACTCTTAGTTTTGTAGCCGTATTCATCTTTAATATTACATCTGAGTATATTTTTCGAACTATAGAATCCACTTAAATGTGACATGCGACGAGCTGGACTATTATTTGACAGTTGCAATATCCATGAGGCACTTTGTTATTCATAACTTAGATTTATGGGTACACATCGGTAGTGCAACGAGTTTATATAATTCAGTAGCAGTTAGGACATAACTTTTGGTGGGATATCAGCCAACGTTCTGGTATCGGGAAGGCAAGTTCTTTAAAAGACAGTCTAATTTTGGGATGAAAAATAGCGATGTCATATTGCATCCACAATACTGCCATGGTGGCAACTTAGAGTAAGTCGGAACGACGTCAAATTGATGGCGGACTATGATTAACTGCTACTGATCATTTGTGTAAAACACACTAGAAGTAATAAATATAAACTAAGTAACTATTGAAGTTTGTTTTAATTTATTTAGATGAAAGAAATACATATAAATTGATGTATGCATATACGTATGTACGTACGTAAATTGGTACGTATACGTGCGTAGTTTACGTGATCTGACGGTGATGATCCACCATCATCCCTTTGATTAATCATAAAAATGATTGTACGGAGAGGTGATGTTATCGAGTGTTTACAGCAACGAGTACTGCGCGGGCGGCGCGAGCTCCTCCGAGGCGCAGGAGCACGCCAACGACGACACCAACGGCTTCGCGATCGTCGTCAACGGGCACTCTCTCGTCCACTGCCTGCACCCGAAGTTAGAGGAAAAGTAAGTACACACACCTTCATTAATTATAATTATTGAAAACAAGTAATCGTTAGTTCAAATAACTCGATTGACTTATGACACACTCGAGCCTCCGAAAAAAAAAAAAATTTTAGACTACAGAAGGAAATTACATAAATACATTCGAAGGGATGTTGGCTTTTGAATCATTTTTTCTCGATAAATGGCTATAGCAAGGGCAATTTAATAACATGTACGTAGGGAATAAATAATGGTAATGTGTAGATTTCTGGACGTGGTGCTGCAATGCCGGTCGGTGATCTGCTGCCGCGTAACGCCGCTGCAGAAGGCCATGGTGGTGGAGCTGATCAAGAAGAGCCGCAAGGCAGTCACGCTGGCCATTGGTGACGGCGCTAACGACGTCTCCATGATTAAAGGTGAGTCTTTAAAATTATTCAAAGCCAGGGTTATCGAGAGGTACTGTACGATTTCCGCATAATTTTTCCTTACTACGTGTAACCTACGAACTGATTGTAGGATTAATGACCCCATATATAAATTCGCTGGGGTAATTATCAATAGACAGTTTCTTTTACTCAGGAAAAGGAGTAATAAATATTAATGAAAAAAATCTGAATTGTGTAGAACGTAATATGTCGAACTTACGCGTTAGGCGGGACCAAGCCATAATCGCGTAAGTCGGAGTATGTAAAATCAAATAAATTGTAGCTGTTGTTATTTTGCGCAACAATTCCGGATATGTGCATTGCCTGAACTGCAGTAGAGCGGTAAGTCTAATCGATAATCGAGAGTTGTGTCAGCTCAAACAAAACTCGACGAGATTTGAAAACTAGTAACTCGTGATTAGTGTTAGTTGGAGTGGCGTATTGTCTGACCAAATTATCTGTAATGTGGGAAAAATTGGAACTACAGCCGACGGAACAAACTGTACAAATAGTCTTATTGAAATATCAAGCGATTACGGGAAGCGGGTTATATTACCGATGGTGGCGACGTCGCTCATTTCCCAGACAACTCGGTCTGCTGGCCGAGGTGTTACTGTATATTATTGGTGGACAGCGGCGCACATCGGCGTGGGCATCTCGGGGCAGGAGGGCATGCAGGCGGTGCTGGCGTCGGACTACTCGATCGCGCAGTTCCGCTTCCTGCAGCGGCTGCTGCTGGTGCACGGCCGCTGGTCCTACTACCGCATGTGCAAGTTCCTGCGCTACTTCTTCTACAAGAACTTCGCCTTCACCGTCTGCCACTTCTGGTTCGCCTTCTTTTGCGGCTTCAGTGCCCAGGTAACTTTTACAACGTGTCATCAGCAAGTTAGTTGTTAGCATTCGATAAACAAGTCGTCTAAACAAACACATATTTAACTAAATTTTTTTTTGTATATCAATTAATCATCTGTTATGTACGTACTACAATGCAGAGGTATTTTACGCATTTTTTAGTGTATTTTTGACAAATATTACAAAAAAACAATATATATTTCTCTGCATCTCTTGTGAAAGTGACTTTAAATATGCCAAATATACTTATTTCCGTTCATTCAGTATTTTTTAAAAAAATCTGTTGACGTATTAATAATATTCATCTCACTACCTCACCTCAGCCTATCATCGTCCACTACTGGACAAAGGCCTACCCCATTGATCGCACCTTTGGGGGGAATGTGCCGTAATCGCCACGCTTGTCAGGCGGATTGGCGATCGCAGTATGTTCCACCGTACTGAGAAAGGGACGCTGCTACCCGTCCTCCGGTACACTTTACATCCAGACTCAAAGCAGACCTGTTCAAGCACACAAATTTTTTGTCATGTGTGGGAATCGAACCCACGACCTGCGGCGTGCAAACATCTTACCACTGCGCCAACGGGTCAATCATTAATAATATTACTTGAGCTTAATTTTGAATGTTGAGTGTGGTCGATCGCAGACTGTGTTCGACGAGATGTTCATCTCGGTGTACAACCTGTTCTACACGTCGCTGCCGGTGCTGGCGCTGGGCGTGTTCGAGCAGGACGTGTCGGACGCCACCGCGCTGCAGTTCCCCAAGCTGTACGCGCCGGGCCACACCAGCCGGCTGTTCAACAAGACCGAGTTCATCAAGTCCACGCTGCACGGCTGCTTCACGTCGCTCGTGCTCTTCCTCATACCGTACGGTCCGTACCAGATGCCCGCCCAAATATCTTTTATCAAAAGCCTTTCATCTTAAAATTCCTAAATATTTACGGATACCAACTATTTCTCATCTTAGGTAACCATTTTATAGTTAATTAGTTTATTTAGAAATTTAAAAAAAAATTGCAATATCTTTGGATGAGAATATAAAATAGTGTCATGGCCGCCTTCTTTGGAGTGACGTTATGTCTTTATTTGTAACTGGATTAATCAATATTAGATTTATATGTAAAAGATAATTTCTATTAATATCTATACCATCTTATATAGTTATAAATCATAGCTTTATTAAAATTAAAATTTAAAAAGATTTTGGAACATTAGGAATTACATTTTGTGAGTATTGTCATAATGTTTAATTTATAAAAATATTAGTAAATTCGTTTGAAATTAAATTGATAGTTTCTTAAACAAATTTAGGTAACTTTCTTTTTTGCTAGTTCATTTAAACTCAAGCTTGAGTTACGAGTTGGTCCATGACTATTTGAATGGCAGGACATAATCTACTTTGTTTTCTACAATCCCTTCTCTAAAACGTCAGTCTATTGACAGTTTACAGTACAAATTAACCCATTCGCTGCCAAGGACGAGTATACTCGTCTTTGGCAGGGTATCCCGCACTGCCAAGACGGGTATACTCGTCCTACTCTAAATATATTATAACATGCATGCTTTTGAATTAGCAATTTTTTTTGCCACAAACATAATAGTGAATTTCTAAGTGTTGCCAATTTTCGCAATGTGTCTCGTTTTATTCCATTTTCTTTGTTTTATCCATCTGC
>DWLR01005840.1:0-10587 GCA_018246295.1 Papilio alexanor hazarajatica
CGGAGGACCGATCTTTGTGGCGATCAATGGGGGAGGCCTACGTCCAGCAGTGGACGAACATAGGCTAAGATGATGATAATGATGATGATGATATAAATATCCTTTTCAACGCAAGAAACCAATTTTTCAACTTAACAAAACTAACCATAAAAGTAACAACGCGAGCAAAATATCGAGTTTATAAATTGTGCAGAAATGATATTTTATGTTAAGTTGTGAATAATTTCAGTGTACGATTTGCCGACAGTTAATAATATGCCCAGCCCGAGTGTAAACTGACGAAGTTTGTAATTGGTCGGTGACATGTACATGACTGAATAACCGTATCACTCAACTGGAATGTGGGCACAGAATTATCACGTATTTTTCAAATAATAAGTAAATAGTGGCCACAATCTCAATTGTTCCGATCGAGGATGTTGGTTTAGTATTTGATTATTTACTTTTCGAAGGTTTAATCTACGACTAATCAGATGGAAACATTAACTTTCACAATTTGGTCATTTCTTTGCGGTACCAATAATAAACATTGATTTAAATCGCTTCGTTTGAACGTATACCATATCAGTAAGGAAATAATAGAGACTAGCTTAATGATTTCAATCGATTTAATTTTATGGTACACTATTGTATTACGTTTTCTATTTTTCATAAGATGTTGCCGAAGCTTCATGATATTAATTTATTTTGAGAGTAAAGGAGATTAAAGTAGCAATCTGACGTCTTGCTCAATAAAAGATCTACGTACGTGCCTACCACAAAAAGCGATAGATATAACTAAGGGGTCAACGACATCTGCTTTTATTGTTCCCAGTGGAATTTAATATTGCCTTTAAGTGCTTGCGGTCACATATAGTTTTCGCAATTTATTGCCTTATATTTTTTAGCTCTTTTATGTTCTTGTCCTTACTTAGTCTTATAATGTAAAATGTCTGCATTACGTATTAGCTGTTCTTTATTAGATTCTGCTTAGTCCAGTATGGATAAAAAAGATAATTGTTTATCTGTTTTATGACTTAGTAATTATTGTTACAAGATATTTCGCAATTGAGCCGCATGTGCTTAGCAGAATTGGACAAACGAATTGTAAACGTGGATGTACTTTAATCCAGTAATGTACGAGGAATTAATCCATCGCAGTTTAATGCAATAAATTATGTTCATTAAATTATACTCCCACGTGTACCGTTAATGTTTGCACTCATGTTATTTTGTCATTTGTAGTGGTATAAAATGCTCGGTAAAATTTTGAAATTTCTTTTGATATTATGAAAACGAATAGTTCGAATTAGTGTATCAGTTTTGATGTTTACATCGTACGACAATTATTCCTTTGTTATTTTAGCGGACAACTTTTTTTAACACAGTATTGCAGCTATATGAATACAATAGACAAGTTTATTGTATTTTTAGTTAAAAATATATTTTATATTATTTATAACTTTTTAACGTTTTTTGACAAAAACAAAACTGATTACAAATTTGTATAATCATTCCCTTTTTTAGGAATAAGAAATAGATAAAAGCTTTGTTATCAGTTTTTTCAATTTCGGTTGCCATGGTAATGACACATTTTCGAAATTATTATATGCGTAATCAAATAACAAAAAGAAATAGTTGAAAAAGAAGAAACGAATGCGTGCGAAGTCTCGGGCAATACCTAGTTTTATTTATAATCAATTATAGTCACGTTGCATCACAAATTCATTAAATCCATAATAGAGCTCATCTTAAATCTACAAATAAATACATTTTCGGTATATCTTTGAAACCCAAGTTGCAATGACATTCAAAATTAAATACTAAAAATTAAAAACTAAAGACTCATTTGCGAATATCTCCTTTTCAACGAAAGGAAAAAAAATTGAAATTAGTTTGGCAATGATGAAATTCTGCGGCAACAAACATAAAAAAATAAAATCATCGAAGACACGTATTTGACTTACGACGATCATAGACATAAAAAAATTCAATATATGTGTGTAGCTGGCTTAATAAAATTATTAGGTTGACGTATTGTATGTAGACTCTAATCACTTTAGATACGCTAATAGATAATCATACAAATTACTCAGCGTTACGATGTCGTCTTAGTCGTAAACGTATTTCCTAAATTATAATCGTTAAATCATTATTGCTGTTATACAATTTACAGTGATGTTTACGTAAATTATATGAACAAATGTTATTCTATACCAAGGTCCCAACAGCCGACTGTAAATGTTTTACGAAAACTGTTTTAATATGTATACATTTTCGAATTATTTCCTTACTTAATATTATTCTTTTTCAAGCTTAAATAGATTTAATTGACAAGTGATGTTTAAATTATTTATTAAAATTGGTGACGCGACTACAAAAATAATAGTTTAGAGAAATATAACTGCCGATGTAATATTATGGTAAATGTCACTTTACGCTACATAAAAAGTAAACATACTTATTTCTTTTGATAGTTATTATGTGTACTATCATTATAAAGAGAAAAGATTTGATTGTTTGTTCCGGATATACGAGTACTCCGAAACTGTTGAATGGATTTTAATTTTTTTCCAAAGTACTTCTGTCAATTAATCTAGGTTATTTTTTTTTCTTAATCTATTGTATATATCTTGACAAAAATTTGAAACAGAAAACTGCATTAAGTTTAACATGAGCTCGCTTGCAAGGAACATTGGATGTCGGAAACAAATATTTAATGGAAGTCGCTTTGCCACTTGTAAAATACTAGCTTTTCGTGCTGTCTTCGCTCGGTTGAATTTCAAAATTACATGTAAATTAAAAAACTGCGATAGTAGTTTTAAAATTCATTATTAACTAAAACATCGTTTCTCTTTATTTGTTGTAATAATACTGATAAAGATTACATACCAACAACAGACAAGAATGAAAATAATCGAAACAATGAAAAAATGAAAGAATAAAAAAGAGACAAATATAAATCTAAATCATTAGTCAAAGGCTATGGGTTATTGTTCGATGACTTGCTAGCTCAGCTTAAGCAGTTCCATCATCCATACTGTGCGATACTGAGAGACTGAAAATATTTGAATTTTCGTACACATGGTCTTGTATCTTTTGGAGAAAAAGATCAAAATCTAGGCATCGAGCTAGTAAGCCATAGGGCAATAATCTGTAGCTGCTTTCCACAATAACACTAAGACGTGACAGTTTTCTTATATCTAACATTTACAACGTATGAGATTATCAAAACAAGTTCAACTCTCGTCTGCACCCGTACCAACAAATGCGCTGTCGTGTAGCGCTTGTAAATGTACCTCATTATGTCATTGCAGTTGGCTTTTTACTTTATGTATCCTTCATATTTCTCAAGTCGTTGAACATGGCATGTTCTTCGTGAATATGTTAAATAAATAAAGTAAATAAATATGCTTCATTGATTTTAATATCTTATTTTTTCTTCTATTTTTTTAAATGTACCAATAAACTTTTGCTAACTTTAATTTACATAGAACACGACAATATTTTTCCACTGCAAGTAATACTGTTTGTTTTGTATTAATTTAATTACATTCATTTATATTTTACCATTTTCTTTTTTAAAACGTCTAAAGCTGTTGCTTTTGCCACTGTTTGTTTAAAAAGATATAGTTTATTTTTAACATATAATTGTAATAAATATTTCATGAAATAAACGTTTATTATACGTTTTAGTCTGTAAATTAAAACAATATGAATTAAATATATATTTTAACACAATATTTAGTGATTTCCATTTATCGCGAGCCTTGCGCACCTCTCCTCGCCTCTCTCGCTTTTATTACACCCAGACGCATACTTCCTTGTCGGTTGCGTGTACTCTTTATATCGTCTCTCTTTAGGATATCACAAAATTTATGGACATAAGTTAAATAGTATTTATTCATTTTCATCATTTAATTGCCACAAAATCTCAAGCTCCGAGCACTGGCGGAGGATTCAGTCATGCATTATGCTTTGTCAAAAAATTGTTTGTATTATTTAGATTGCTACAAGAAAAACCGTACTTCGTAAATTCTGTAAAGTTCTTTGTCATTCATTATTGAGGGGGAAATAGGTCAAGACGAGCTACAGCGGCGTTAGTAAACTTTGCAACTCATCTTTATTCATATTCAAGAATTTCAATTGAATTAATTATAATTGAAAAGTATTCAGCTGACATCTTAGTTAAGTTTCTACAAATACTATGACGAAAATTGCGTATTTTTTTTAACTTTTTAAATTGTTGTATAAATAAAAATTTAAAATAAAAATTTGTTGTAAAACTGTTTTACCATGTCGGTAGAGAACGCCCTCGGCTATCGTTTATCGAACAGACTAATATCATTATTGACGGCTAGCGTATAACCATACTGAGAAATTTTGTATGATATCAGTGATATATTTATTATGTTTGTACTGCAGTAAAGGTTGTCACATCCACCTCCACCTCAGGCTATGATCATCCACTGCTGGACATAGACCTCCCCCACTGATCGCGGGGAATGTGCTATAATCGCCACGCTTGGTAGACGGGTTGGCGATCGCAGTATGTTCCACCTTACTAAGAAAAGGATGCTGCTGCCCGTCCTCCGGTGGTCTTTTATATCCAGACTCAAGACAAACAGACATGTTCATGCACACAAATATTTGTCGTGGGTGGGAATCGAACCCACGACCTGCGGCGCAGAAGGCAAGTGTCTTGTCACAAACGGTTGTTACATGAATGAGCCAATTTAACTGAAGAATTCAGAATTAAACATGAACAGAGAACAGAATGTTCTCTTTCTCCTGTTAATCACTTCCTCCCATAAAAATAAAACTACTGCACGATTGGCTTATTCAAAATACGAATCAAATAACAACTATAACATCAAAATCAGTCCAGTTCTTTAGACTACAGGACCTTTTGTAGCCTAAACGACTTGAATGTAAACACAATAGAACGGATATGGCTATACATACATACATCCATACGTACCAACGAATAAAAAAATTATCGGTATATTTTAATCGTAATGATTTGCTATTGACTTGACGTAAGAATGTAAACACGCCGGCATCGAGTTGGAAGCGTGTGACATATGAATGACGTTAACTGTATATGTATTTGACGTTTCAAGTTAACATAAACTTCTTTAGGAGGATATCTGTCTTCAATTGAATATATCATTAGCATTTAAAACTGTACTCTAGGTAAGAGAGTATTAATGTGAATCGAATCTTTATCCGAGTTGAAAAATGCTCGTTTATTAAATAAATAACAACATATTTGTGTAACGGGTAATTTAACAAGATATGCAACGAGAAGTTTTTTTTTAATTTCATTAGTGCATAGCATAGAATTTCTAGAATCGCAATAATTTGAGTTTATTTACATTTCTTCTTTTGCTTCTTTATTCAAAAGGTTTATCATTATTTTAATACCACTAGTAAATATGATATTTTTGATGTGTAAAATCAATATGTGGCAGTAACTTAGTGAAAAGGGTTTTTAGCTTTTAAAAATGCAAGTTAGTAGTAAGGAATAATCATTCATTCCCCTTGCCCATTTTCCCTCGTTTAAGCGGGGTCGGCAAAACACGTTTCCTTCTTCCACATCCGCCTGTCAGTGGTCATCTCAGTAATCAATCCTTTCTTGCCCATGTCATCTTTCACGCAGTCCATTCATTTTCTCTTAGGTCTACCCCTACCATCTCCACATTCATACTAACACTCTCCTTGCTACATACCATTCTTCCCTCCTCATACATGCCACATGCCATACCATGTTAACCTTTTGCTCCTTAATTTATCTACCACTGATGTTACTTGTAAGCCTGAAAGTAGTGAGTTAAATCATACCAATAAATATTTCAGTATTTAGCTTTTACACATTTCCAGTTTAATATCAGTAGCTGGTCAATTGATATTTCTTCAGGATATAACGTGAATGTTGCTGACAAAGTTGTAAATTACGTCGGCTTATAATTTTACTGGGCATGCTTATAGACTGCGAATATTGAACTGAACAAGTCAAATCGTCAGATCGTGAACTGATATTTTATTTGCATAATTAGTTTTTATTATAAACAAAGTTAGTAATTTTCAAAAAACTTCTAAAAAAACGTAAAAAACTTTTATTACGTTAGCTTATTCCAATGAAGTTAAAGTCGACTGAATGCATTAAAGTTAGCGCTCTTCTATTTGCATCATCATAAAATGATGAAAAAAATAGCAATAAATAATAATTAAAATCTTATTTAAATGACGATAGGTGAAATCATTTTTAATAAAAAAAAATATAACGTTAGGCATATAATACGTATGTAATAGACTAATTAATTCTTACATTTTAAATAAAAACATTACATTTCATTTTAAATACGTCGGTACATATACGGTACGTCGAGAATGATACCTAGCAATAAAAATTACAATTAATAGTAGATCGTTGAGCAACAACATTATAATTATCCATATTGTTAGTGCTATAAATATAATACGATTTGAAGTTCTCAATTTACACAAATAAAACTATATAAATGTGGGTAGAAAGAGCATCGATGTATTCAGTGTATCTACAGGTTGTTCAAAAAGTGAGATTTTAATTTTTGCTTTATGTTTTTAACTACGATACATTGAATGAATATAAATATCACAAATGTAAGATTTTTGTTAGTGTGTGCGTTTTGTAAAGTCTTGTAACTTTTTTATACAAGCTGGCACTTAAGTTTCTCAGTCAGCCTCAAGTTCAGTAATTAAAAGTTTTGCTACGTGAAGTGCTCGCAACATAATTAAAGTGGCGTTGAAGGCCAGCTGTGCGTGAGGCGGTACATAATGTATATTTATTAATAAAACATGGTAAACAGCTTTATATTTTATGGACCTTAAAAACATAGAGTATTTAACAACTGAAGTACATAATAAATAGAAGACATTTAAACACTTCACAGAGAATAGTCGCGACGGAAAAGTTTCCTGCGTTTCGTTTGATGAGTGAGGTGACGGAGGCCCAATTCTAATCCTGTTTACCTTCCAGCTTTTCTAATACGGAAAGGGTCGGAAGGGGAAGTGGATTTGATAGGAGATGGGAGGGTAGGAAAAGGAACTATCTTTTTTTCCAGTTCATCCTCTCCTATGTCCATTAAAGATAGGCAACGAATCTGCAACTTATTAGCTTGTTGAAGATGCGTTGCTGCTGCTGGTTTAAAAAGAGTAAGATGCAATAATCAAGTTAAGGTAAACCTTAGTACATAGATACATATATGTACATATGTAAAAGAAATCCTTACTCTCTATGGGTAATAACTATTGATTTTATTAGTAATTTATAGTATTTAGAAAACAACGCTAACATTTATTTTTATAAATTACTCCTACGTTGGCATCAAACATACATTGGATTTAAAACCCTGATTTCTACTACTGCTTGACCCAATAAAAATGAAAAGTACTAGGATATGTCTGGAACACATATAAAAATTACATTTTCTTTTCTCTTTCACTCTAAATACTATTTGCTTCAGAAAAATTAAATTTTCTTAATATCACACAATACATTGGCGTTATCTAGTTAATTATTTTGCTACGCGAGTCACGTTCTATTAGATTATCATATCTCGTTGTTGTTAGCAATGTATATGCAGCGACTTGTTGCGATCACCGTAGCGATATACTAATGGTTTATATTTTGGAAAGTTTATGTAGACATTAGAATCTCAGAGAGTTTTTATCTTATCTTAACATTGGTAAAGTCCGCAATAATAACATTTGTTGTACGAACGGCCCGCTCGGTAGAATACCACGACCTCACAGAAGAAAGGTGTCAATTAGAAGTATTCTGCGTTTCGGTGAGTGAGGTGCTGGAGGTCTACTTCTAGTCCTCTTCCCCTTCCTTTCTTATAAGTATTAGTTTGGAACGGGAAGTGAATTTGACGGAGGGCGATGTATGTATAGGTAAAAGGAAATATCATTTTTCTGTTTATCTCATCTTCTGTCCATTAAAATGAGGAAATGCATCTGCAACTCATTAGCCCGTTGTAGTTGCCTATGGGCTACCCATACTTCATGTCACTTAACATCAGGTGATCTGCTTGCTCGTTGGTCACGTTCTTCCATGAAAAAGTTATACTTCTTTAGTTGTGTTGTTGTTGATATTGTTTAGTGAATTTTCTGATGCGCGAAATGTGCGCACTGTGAATTAAAAAATCCATAAAATAAACATAGCTATGGATATAAGAGAACTAACTACATACATCGGGTAACTTCTCTCTTAAGAGCCTCAAACTACCGACGTAATAGTGTGGTGGAGAACAAGATCAGAACAGACCAAAGTATGCGTATAGCGTTTCCGTTGTGCTTGGTTTCGTTTTAAATTTGAAAAAAAAAAGAACGATTATTTGTAACGATCGAATAATGAATCAATAAAAAAAAAACATTTATTTGTATAAGTGGTCGGATTAATTCGAAAACTTATTTTCGTAGTTGTGGTAAATAAAGTATAAATAAAACAAAATAACGTATAATTTCTACAGGGTGTATAAGGTCCCTTGTACCCTCTTTTACTACAAAAGAATTGAAAAAGTAAAATTTAATGTAAGATATCAACATTCCTGTTGCGACTCACGTAGACTAAGATTAGAAATTAAGAGTTTAAAATCGTCGCGGTGGTCAAGTCAACAATAACAACGTAACTTTTAAAAAAGGCTGTCTTCTAAGTTTTCTACGACGTTGCTCATATATATATATGTGTGTGTGTGCGTGCGTGCGTGCGTGCGTGCGTGCGTGCGTGCGTGCGTACGTGCGTGCGTGTGTGTGTGTGTATAAGTATTTTACACCTAGTCTTCTATCCATCTTCTCCTTTCCCAAGCAAATTCATTATTTCCTTTATTTTCAAGTAGAACTTTAAGATACTCCTATACAATAATATTATATTGGGCTATAGGCAGTTTCGCGAAGCGTCAGAGCTCATAAATATTAAAGGGATCATATTGAGATTGCTACAGGGGTATTATGCCCAAGCGCGTGTTAAATTCATACAGAGCTTTCTCAATGCAAATTAGCTTAAGCTGGATTTTAAAATATATTTGAAACCGCTGTTTGATGGTGCTTAGGAATGATAACAAGAAGCTTAGGAGCAACGTTAAAATTTATTTATGTATATTAGCGTGAGTTCGCTTTGTCCAAAACATTCACATAAAACATGTTGTTAACTCAGACTCACTGGAACAGAGAAGTTATTGTAAAAATAAAATAAAATGATAACATTAGGAAAAAATGTAGATAACATTTATTTTTTAAAACTTTGTCTCGTAATTTAATCATCAATCTGTTTAAACAAATACATCAAATTTTATCGCCAGAATATTTTTAACTTAATAGTAAACTGGTTAATCCTAAAATTCTGTCTGTCTAATTATAACACGTTACCATGACATTTTTTGACACCAACATTGGTAAATTCCATTGAGTTTAAAGAGGGAACTTGTGAATTGTATTAAGCAATTCTCAGTTGCTATTTTATAAACTGTATAGTTAAAATAATAACACGTTAAATTCTGATAATTCTTGGGTGTGATTATAGCATTGGAATATACGATGAGGGACTTTGACGTGCGACCGCCGCGATCTGTTTCAACGCAATGAATAAATCATTAGCGTTCTTGTCTTCCTCGAGAAACGGATATGGTGCAGCTTGTTCGTGTCTTGAAAATTTTTATTAAGATACATCATTCGCAATCGCTGGACAGTTGGTATTCGAACAAGTAGTGAGGGATCGAATATCAAAGAAGAAAGAAATCAGTTTTTCGTTTTGTTGTAAATATGTTATACACATTATTATATTCAATATAACACTAAAATTAAAGTTTGTTAAATGTTAAACTTAAAAGCTGTTACAGAATATGGTTCTAGAATCTATCAGATCCCTTTTGAAATCTCTTCCATCGCTTCTTTTTGTAATCTACAACTTCCGCTTTCCTAAATAATCTTTTAAAGTTTTTAACAAAATTCTTCTATCCCTTTTGGGGATAAGAAATACATACAAAAACCGACATTTGGGCTAGCTACATATATGCTCACTTGTGAAGGTTTCCAATATTTTTTTTAAATTGATTTATAAATGTCGAAGTAAAAAGGTAAAAAATATAAAAGTACAAACGAGTTGAGAACCTTCTCCTTAGTTTACTTGTCAAGCCAAACAGTACCTTATCACAATTGAGTATTATTTATTAATCGACTGTCACAAAATGTCAATGAAATTAGTTGCGAAGATATAATGAAAATTGACATATTAGCAGGTTTCAGACAATCCCAGTTTGAGTTTGAAGGATTTGTATATATATATGTATATAAATTCTAGTCGATTTGGTCTGCATTCCTCCCAATGTTTTAATTCTTAGACATTTATCTCCTAAATGTACATGCATTTGAATATAAAACCGCAACGCTTTGTGGTTACGTGTTTGAAGAACGAACAAACAACTCGCTCCATTAGCGCTAATTGTGTTGATCTAAGTTTTTATCGTTATGTCAAGGGAATCTTTTATATTCTTATCGTTTAATCTTATTTTAATTTTTGATTTCAACAAGAGGAGAAATTATATATATATATATATATATATATAT